>JANHGB010070226.1:0-13767 GCA_026283785.1 Coracopsis vasa
GCACCTTCAAAGGGAAAAATATGTCTTTGGATCTGATGGCAAAGCAACAGACAATGCAGCTACTCGAACTCCAAACACAGCAACTACACCAACACCAGTGACAAGTAGAGCAGCTACTCAAACCCCGACAGCAACAGACAATGCATCTGCTGGTGCTACTCAACCTCCAAGCACAGCAGCTGCACCAACCCCAACAACAGACCATGCAGCCACTCCAACCACAGTGACAGACACTGCAGCTAAACCAAAGGACCAATTCCTGCCAATATCAGTTGCCCCATAAGCAAGGGGAAAAGCAAACAAGAGGCACAAAGAGCAACCCGTACAGTGAATAAAGATGAAGAACCAGTGCACTTACCACAGGGGACAGCATCTGAACAGGAGTTATTATTACATGGGTCAGAGGAAGAGGAAGAAGAAGAGGTGACTTCTTGACCCCAGACCTCGACCAAGCTATGGAATATGCAAAAGGATTTCACCCTTCATCCAGGGGAGCACATCGTCACCTGATTGCTCCGATAATGGGGACGACGGTCATGAACTAGAAGGTAGGTAAACAAACCTCCTAAAAAGTGTGCTCCATACAAATTCTTTTAAACACAGGCTTGTTCTTAGAGAAAATAAGTAAAAAGCATAATGAAGGAAGAAATATTTTATAGGGGGAAAAAAAAATTCAGCTATGTCTGCACATGCAACAGATTTGCCACATCCACTGCAGGGGTTATTATTTGGGTGAACGTACCTTGCATACAGATTTCTAATGATTTGCTTTAAGTCAGAGAATACAGTATCATGCTCTGCTAGTGGCATCCATGACACATTGGGACAGCAGGTGCTGCAGGAGCAAAGCAAGACTTCCTAAGGATATTCACTGTGAATGGTTAAAAAACTGCCTTAAAGGCCAGTATAGAAAGGCTGAAAAGCAATATGGGTTCCAAGCAGAGAAAGACAATGTCCTAGGTTCAGCAGTAGCAGTCATTTTTCTACTTCTTAGTAGCTGGTGCAGTGCTGAGTTTTTGACTTTCAGCCTGGGAACAACGCTGATAACACCAATGGTTTTAGTTGTTGCTCAGTGATGTTTACTCTGACCAAGGACTTTCTGAGTCTCATACTCTGCCAGGTAGGAGGGGAAGTCAGGAGGAAGCAGAGACAGGACACCTGATCGAAACTAGCCAAAGGGGTATTCCATACCACAGCACATCATGCCCAGTATATAAACTGGGGGGAGTTACCCGGAAGGGCTAGATGGCTGTTCGGGTCAGTATGGGTATCGGTTAGCAGGTGTTGAGAGGTTGTATTCTCTTCCCTTGTTATTTCCCTTATCATTATTATTATTGGTGGGAGCAGTAGTGGTTTTGTGTTATACCTTAGTTACTGGACTGTTCTTATCTCAACCCATGGGACTTACATTCTTTTGTAAGAATGTAAGATTCTCCTCCCCATCCCTCCAGGAGTGGGGGGAGGAAGGAGGGGGGGCGAGTGAACAGCTGCATAGTTCTGAGTTACCAGCTGAGTATAAACCACGACAAGTTCATACCACCCTAATGTCAAATCTTAGCTTGTTGAGGACAATTATTTCTTGTGTTCTTGGAAAGTTCATTTTGTTCTTTCACTTGAATTAGCAGTGTTATTTTTCCCTGTTTTACAGAATTAAAAGCTGGCATGAAATTAATGCCTTCTCTTTTACTTGCTAGATATAGTGAATTTTCACTCACATCTAGCAGATATGAATTTGTCTGACCATATGTGCTAATGAGACTTCTTGTTTTTGTTTATATATGTAAGCAGTTTTTATTCTATTGGTAAGATAGAGGCATACATTGTTAGTACATTGTTAATTTTTTAATGAAACTGAGAAAGTTCTAGAAAATAATAAAAATCTGTGACAGAAAGTAGCATGCAAGATTTACCTAGACGGTGTAAGAAAATCTCAAATGGAATAGCTAATAGATGGCATATTACATAACAGAGATCAAGCACAATCAATTTTTAATCAAAACTATGGCATATATCTTTGTAATCAAAACCCTATTCAACACTGAATAATTTTAATAGAGCTAAAACAAATGTAGTCATTTCAAATCTTCTTAAAATTGCTTGACTCAAAGGTAGCTAATTGAACTCATTCATAGAGTTATTTTCAGATTTAGTCTTTGCTTTTAATCTGCCACTGTGAAATTTTTGTTAATTCTGTTTTTCTTCACGTCCAGTATCAATCCTCTCTAACTCACATAACCTTGTAACGTCTTTGAAGACTTTGCCACCATCTTCTATATCCAACCATATTATTGTGACTGTTAAATCTATCATTTTTGCAATCCAGAATTTATTTTAATACTAAAAATTTGTTTTCTTTATTAACGTTTTTTTTGTTTGTTTGTTTTTTAGAAAGTGAAAGCAAACACATTTAATCAGAAATTTCAGTCTAGTACAGGCAGTGAGAGTGTAACAAACCCTGCTTCTTACTGTCACACTAGGACTTGGGTCAGTATACCTTACATCATAGATAAAGAATAGATCTGGAATCTACATGACTAGTGTTAGAATGAAACTGTATTTAAAACATCAAGCATGGAAATACTCACTTTCTATCCAATGAACAAAAATATCTGTTAAAACATTTCTGTAAAGCTTAAACCTAATCTGATTTTTCTAATTGGGTTTTCTACACTCTGATGTAGAACACAGAAAGTTTTTCAACTGCAAGAGACAGTTATATATATATATATCAGCCATTATACCCATCTCTCTCTGGTGCAACTGAGGTTGGTACTTGCACCCATGAACTGTCTTAGTGGAAAGGCTAAAAATTCAAAGTCCCTGGGAAATAGCTACAATATTTCCGAAGGAAACTGCAGAGTAAAACTTAAACATCTGGTCACTACTGTACTGGGGATATGCACTTTCAGTTTTCCTGCTGCCATTGATTGGTAGGTAAACAACGAAGTATAGTGTCCAAGTCAGCCAAATGACACCTCTCATATAACAAAACGTATTTCTTAATACTGCAAAGTAATGATGTTTTTAATTCATTCATGTAATGTGAATAGTGTCATCTTAGAATTCAGTTATTATTAATTAAGAAATAAAAGGATTTTAAAAGCTCAGTTTCACTTAACCGTAAATTATTTGTTATATGTTATGCACCTTAATGCTAGCAATTATTCCAAACTTTACTCTGCTATGAAAAAAAGGCAAAATATTTTCATGCATCTGTTTTATTCCTCTTAGATGCAACAGAGTGAAAAAACATTTTACCAATACTGTGTTGACATAGGCTTTACCATAAAATCTTGGAATGCAGTAACAAGTTGAATAAAATGAAAAACATAACAGCATAGATGAAGCATAATAAATCATGCTATATGTAATATGCTGAGATGACTAATAGATATCTGGATGGTTTTAACTATTAAACTGAAATTTTTGGTGCCACTGCATATTTTGAGTGAGATTTCAGTATTTTTTGATGTCATCTTCAAATCTTCTTGTCCATCAAGCTTTCTTTCAAGGTATTTCTTCATAAAATAATGTCAGACCACTTCTAAAGGTATTTTTTTCATTCATTACAGCAAAATTTCAATTGACTGCATTAATGCTTTACATTTTACATGGTTGTTATTAGACATTTTTCTTAAAAAAAAGAGTTTTAAGGACTTTTCTTTTGTAATGCTGCACTCCTTGCTGACAACTTAAACTGAAGTTTGGTCTTTTGTTTAGGTAAAAAATGTGTATGTCAAAATAAATACTTATACTAGAGAGGTTCAATAAACTAATATTTTTCCTTCCCTCTGTTATGTATACTTGATTTTCAGTTCTAGATGAGGTGAAAGTACAAGTTTCCCCATTATTTTTTTATATAACTTGTATATGCACAGTTTCCAGACTCCATACAAAGTTTATATTTCAGCTGTATAGCATAGTAAATTGTTCAGTTTCCTGTGTTTTAAAAGTAAATTGTTTACTAGTCATGTTTAACTTCTTTATTAGTATTATTTACTGCAATAAGAGGTTATTTCTGTGTTGGCTAGCAAGATAGAATAAAATGGATATATTTTTCTCATGTAAGATGACCTGTAAGTTTACCTCTTTGAATTTATGATGCATGAATCATAGACATGACATAGCTATGACCTCTTCCAGAGGACATTGTGTTTTCTCATGAACACTTTGCATTGTTCATTACTGCTAATATGCTGTTTACTGAACAAGGTTTCTTCTTCCTAACTGTTATTTATTGTAGCCCCTTACAATGCCTCCATAGCTAATTTGTCAAATTTAAGGTTATGTTATCAGAGATTGGGAATAAGCAATTGACACACATATGATATTACAAAGTTTCAATTTATCTACTTCAAAATATCCTGGTCACAGGAATCTGAAAAGCAATTATCAAATACAGATCTCGAATTCGGAAGTCTGTAACTCAGGTTAATATTCTTCCAATACTACATTTATCAGTCATCTGTCTAGCCTAAACCAAAATATTTATGCTTGTCACCATATTTCTTTTCTCTGAGTATTTCAGTTTTACACATCCTTCACTTCTACTTTTCTTACTAGGAGTTCAAGCCCAATAAATGAGTTTGTCCTGAAATTAGTAATGTCTTCAAAACGATTAGTAGAATAGCCTTGATATTAGATAGAAGTTCAGAAAACTCTGAGGAAGCATCTAGTGATGAAGTGTGCACATGGAAGGCTGAAAGCAAAATTACTTAAAAACCATGAGTATTGACATGATAACTCTTATCTGCATGGTTATTGCCAGCAGCACTGCATATAATACCTGCTAAACCTATAGCTAGGGATCTCGTGTGAAAGGCTACATGACATGTTGCTGACTAGTGGCTGTGACATGTTGCCTGTGGCTCAGGCAACCTGAGTCACAGAACTAAATGTTGGCTATTGTTACGACAAACATTTGCTCATTTGTCATCTAAAAACCTGACTGCTGGAAAATACCATATTCTCCTCCATTCATTATTATCTTTTATGTAGACATTTCTCTGTGTCAAGGTGTGTATGTGCAATTTCCAAAGTTGTAAAGAATTTATAAAAGTTGTAATTTTGCTACAAAAATAAAAGCAATAAGCACATCCGAGACTTTCAACAAATGCTCCTACTAATGCCAGTGGAAGTGGCATTGAATAGCTAACATTCATCCAGTACTTATACTTCTGTAAAAATCTGGTACATACCGCTAACAATCCTAAACAAAGAGATAAACATTATTAATGCATGGGGAAGTGAGAACCTGCACTGTTACTAGGAATAAAGAATGCTATATAATATTACGGTCCATGCATTTGGTAAATAACAAAACCATTTAACATGTTCTGCTACAAATGAAAGGCATCCAGCAAGACTGTCTAGCTATCAGACTTCGAATTATAGTTGGCTAAGCATTTGCCAGTAAGTAGCCTTAAAATATGTGCAAGCACACTACTTTATGAATGACATACCCCATCTGGTTAGGCAAATGAAGAAGCCTTCCCTAGCACATGACTGCTAGCTGCATTCAAACTGCAGATCAAGCTGCAGCAGGGCTGGTTTAGTATGCTGTAAAAGTTTCTGGATCTGTGTTAGATAAAATCCCCTTTTTCCCAGTGCTATTAGAATCCATATCTACACATCCTCCAACACCCTGCACCAGAAGGAATGAGATGAAGAGCCAGCTGCCTAAAACAACCTGCCCTTGTTTAACCTCCTGCTTTCTGAATACTTCAGTGTCTCAAGGATAGTTCCCTACCTAACCTTTTATTTCCCTAAGCTGGCCCTTCCATATGAAAATCAATACTTACACTGGGAACGTACAGTGGGGAAAAAAAAAAGAGAGGAAAATTCACCTCACCTTGGGTTTTTCTTGTTAGGGTACAACGTAATTGCATGCCCAGGTTTCAGTATATAAACACTTTCAAATATATGGTATCTAAATCTGTTTATAAATATATTGAACACTAACCCTATTTAACTTCACCTAGAAATACAAGGTAAAAATGTTCGCTGTACATGCTAATTAAGATCAATTTACATTTGCATAAAATACAGCATTATTAGTTACTTCTCACTGAGATATAGTGAGACAGATGACTTAAACAGAGAAAAGAAAAAAAACCAAGCCAAACCAACCAAACCAAAACACAACAGCTCTGGTGGGCAGGTGTGAACATGAGCAGCCAAGAAAAACAAACAAACACCACAAGGAGTTATCTTTTTTTGTAGCTGCCCTTGCTAGCACCTGCTAAGTGGTGCTACTGAGAGCAAATCACTTCCCCACCCCTGGAGCTGAACCCTGCCAGTCAGAATAGAAGCTTGCTTCTATTCGCTCGCTGATTTAGACAAGAGGAAAGGATTTTCCTATGCCTTCAGCTGTTGTAAAAGATGTAAATGAATTTTTTAAGGAAAGAAAAAAGCCTAGAACTACTACATGAGACTTTTCTGATAAAGATTTAAACTCCCATATCCTGACATTGATAGGTAAATTATAACCTCAGTTTCCTGGGAGCATGGATGAGTGTGTGCATATTTGTGAATAAAGAGTTAAAAGTTTCTCTTTAGCAGAAAAACAGTGTATTTTTTAATGTCTCTACACATCTGTTATTCCTCTGGGGAAGAAGAACCTAAATAAATGAATCTGTTGCTGTTGCTGCTGAGCATTAAAATCAATAGGTTTCCTTAGTTATGAGAAGAAACAGGCCCTTGCTAAACATTATTGTATGACTTTCTTGAGCAAAAAGAATATAAACTGCATTTTTATGTATTAATTATAAAAAAAAAAACCAAACTATTTTTTCTCCTTTTGCAATTACCCAATAAACATAGCAGGCATTCACTCCATTTCATATCATACTTTGTGCAGAAATTAGCCATTTGAGTGATGTTTTGAAAGCTCTGAAACTTGTTACGCTGCAATAACAATAAAAAAGCTGTAAAAGCTGGAGTACGGTATACTGAAATCTTCAGTGAAACATGTCTTTTTCTTCCTCATCCTCTCCAAACACTCATTTGTTTTGCCACTCATCTTTCTTTTTTTTTAACTCTGACTTAATGCTGAGCTGTCTGAAAGTGCCTTTTTGGGTATACTAACAAAAGCAAGTGTGCAATTTGTGTTTCCATTTAAAAAATGCCTTCTTAAAAATGAATTTGTGGACTCTGTAGCTTACCAGATACAAAGTTAATCAAATAAAATAATAGTAAATTCAAGCCCTGACCAAAAAATAAATGTTTTTCTATGCCTGCCTAAGAGATATGATAATAGACACTTGGGGAGCAGGACAGCAGTAAAATCAGATGATTGCTGTAATTCTCTTAGCTTCATCTAGTTAGCAAACCACAATAAAAACCTACGCTGGAAAGAAATCTTCAGCCTAATGTAATTCTGTTTTCTTCTTCATAGATTTTCCACTGGGATGGTTTTTATGTTGGTAGTAGATGTTTGCCATTTTTAGTCTTTCTGCTCTTCCATCTTTCATCATTTAATGAGGACTTCTGAGTAGATTACGTGAGCAAGAATAAGCCTAGAGTGGAATTAGTAAGCTACAAACCAAAAAAGTCATAACAATTTTTGAACTTTTCTGCTCCTTCGCCTGTGCTAAAGGAGAAGATTGCTTTGGTTCCTGAGATGAAATGAAGGAATTTATACAAACTGAATTCCAGTTTTGGTCCAATCTGGTTTTCCTTTGGGATGCAGTTCAAAACTAAAACATCATATTTTAAGAGTCTTTTTGTATATAATACATGTAAGCTGGTTTTCTAAGCTCGCAATGTAGTCAGTGATGATTAGCTATTACAGGTCATTCACAAATGAGTTTACTAGGCACTAAGAGTGGGAATCAGCTGCTTCAGAATTGCCTAGTAACATCTGAAGCATGTAAGCACATCAGAGATAAGTGTCTGGGAGCAGAAGGTGTGATCTATCACAGACCTCAACCCTAAGGGAAAGCAGTTGGAGGCTGCTGGTTTCCCCTCCATGTAACATTTAAAATGACACTAAATATCTACATTTTGGCACAATAACTCCATCCTCAGTGCCTCATTTAAGGTGGATTGGAATATTCTCTAAGCTTCATTGGCAGTACAGGCCAGAAATTAAATTCAATTGTCTTTACACAAACATTTATTGCTACTTTAGACAGACTTGCTTGGCTTGCAACTGTTGCTTTGGAAGGGCATTGGTCTTCCCTAGGTCCTCTGTCGTATTTGTTTAACACATGAGGAAGTCTTGGATAATTTAGAGCCTTTTTTTTGATTGCATTTTGCTACCTGCTGCAATCTCTTTACACCAGGAAGTAAAGGAAAGCCACCTATAAAACTACATTAGTAGAAAGTACTTGAGAAGGGCTGTTTACTGTTGAATAAATCTGGAACAGGGAAGCTTGGGGAACACTTGTGAGATGGCTGAAGTGGTGGTGATACTGAATATAATTTTTTTGATTTGTAAATTTTTTGTAGAGGACTTGAGCAAGTGAATGAAATATTCTCAAAATGGACAACAAGGTAATTTTGGGGGCTGTTTCTGCTAATCTTAAAAACACAGACCTCCACAGGAAGCACAACGGTGTTGATGGGTGAGGTGGGGGAAAAGGCATATTTGGAATCAAGTCTATATGACCATTGCTAAGGAAATGAGAAAATAGCAATACATGATTGTGACAGATAGAAACTCAAGCTCCAGACACTATTTGCAGTAGAAAAAAAAACTTCTAAGGAGTTTCAAGTTACAGTGTTTGCAGCAGTTATGTGCTGTGTGCACTGAGGAAGGGAAATGTGTATCTTGGGTTATGCATATGGCTTTATATAGATCTGTATATCTCATTCATTAACTGAAGACAGAAAAAGAAAAAGGCACCTAAAAGACCTTGACAGCCCTCTCTACTTATTAATATTTTATCCCCTCAAACCTGGAGTACCCAAAGTGCGATATAGTTAAAAGATGGAGAGGTGAGATAGACATCAGCACCTGTTCTGTGGGATGATGCCACCTGGTCCACATAATCATCATTCTGTGGTGAGTTAACAAAAGCATATGTGCTGTGAATGTGCCAAGGAACCTCCCAGACCAAAGGAAGCATGGGAACATGTGTCTAGAGTAGCAAGACTCAAATACAGCAGCCAAGGGAGTGTCCAACTAAGCAGGGGTGGTCTAAACAGGGCTATGCTGTATCTGCAGTAGTTGTCCAAGGTCTTATTCAGAGTCTGCATAGAGAATTGTTTAATTTGACTAATTTCCCCTTTATTACAGTATAATTTTCTTTGCTGTGTGAAACTTTCATGTTTCTTTGCAGCTAAAACCCATCTTATCTGAAGTGAGTTATATTTTTCTGAGGAAATAGGATTGGATTCCTTGTCAGTGTGGAGTCTACCAGTAATATACTATTTTTATGAATAGTGTATAACAATCTGTTAGCTTGAAGAGTGTGCAGTAGTTTTTTATATGGAATATTACAGTTTAAATTGTTCTGAAGCCTGACTTGTCTTTGCAAAAATCAGTCAATCACTGTAATTCTGCTACTGAATATTAGTAGACAGTATAGAAAAAAAACTGCTGCTGACTTTGCTGAAAAAACTGGGAGAAGCAACCAGTTTGGGGCTGGGGAGGGGTGTCAGGGTTCCTCTGAAGATGATAAAATGACAATCATCTGTGAACTTCAGCAGGGAATTTTCAGTGATGATTACAATGAGATAAATTCAGACATAGCTTGGGTGTGTACTTGTTTCTCTACCCTCTCTCCTGGAAGGATACAATCAGGATTTAGTGTTTCTGAAGAAGCTTACAAATACAGCCTGAAACTCAGGTGAGATAATAACATGTATATTCATCTTCTGGGTGGGGTTTTGTTCGGTTTTTGGTTTGGTTTTTTTTAACAAAAGGACTTGTTTTAATAGATTGCTCTCTTTCACAGACTAATTGAGACTGCTGACAGTTCAGCTTTAAGACTTGGCCAAAGAGTCTGGTTCATGCTAAAGTAGAGGCATACCTTATAAACTGGTACCATGCAAATGGGTTGGGAATACAGAGCATGAGGGTGAACTGAAGAGCTTCACTCAAGAGAACTGTGGGGACAAAACCTGTCATCTTAAAGGGTTCCCATAACATCTCTTTGCCATCCCAGTGAATGAGATAGGCTAGTGAAAGACACAGACCAAAGAGTGAACTGAGATCAAATAGCAGGTGCTTGCAAATGTGTGTGTGCTGCTGATACCTTGAAATCGAGGGATGATAGGTTTTTAAGTCATGTAAGTTAAAAAACCACTTGCATTATGAAGAGATGGCTGCTAATGCCATGAAGCCTGGAACAGGCACTGGCACAGTGATACTGGGATGCTCTACTCATCAATCTATGTGTACTCTTAATGGAGAGGGACACCACCTACCCTGTCGTCACCCCAGATCCACTGACTCCAGTCATTAGTTCAGTCCTTGCTTCAGGGTCAGATGAGAGGGTTTTGTTCTTTGTTCTGCTCCAGCTGCACTGAGTAAAAACAGAGCGTCTGGTAGGCGTCCCCATACACTGCCCTCACAGCATTTCCATACCTCAGCATCCTTGTCCCTTTTCTTAGCCTTCCTTTTCACCATCTTTGTATGTCCCTTTCTCCTCCCAATTTCCCTCCAGGTAAACAACTCAAACCATAATTTTTTTTTCCCACCTGCTCCTAGTTTTGCTTCATCCATTCCCAAATATGTGATTTTTGATCCTGTTAGCTAAGCAATTTTGCCATAATATGGTATTACTGATGGTTGCCTGGGTGTTGTTTGCCTTACAATATTCTATTCCTCCAAAGGTTCACAGTACTCTCCTCCAATTATCTGTGGAGTCTGACGTCTTCTCAAACACCTCCTACTTAACCACATGTGCGATTCAGCCATCCCTCACAACTCTAACTTTCTCTGGCTTCCCAAGCAGCTACTTGTTATGTACAGAAGTTTCTGGTGTCCTGTCCAGCAGATTTCCACCTCCTGCTCAACCACTTAGCCTGAGCCAGGGCCACCTCAGCAGCCATAACAGTATGTCCACAGCAACTGATGTGAGCAGTTCTGGTCTAGTCCATTTCCCATTGCTTGAAGAAGGCTCACAGTTGGGATGAGCTGTGATGGTGGCTGGCTGAAATCCTGAAGAAACTTTCTTCCATTGCAGCTCCCAGGTTAAGCATATATCTTTGCAAGTTGGCTGATAATGGGAAAGCCATCTCATCACCTCCTTAGTTTATGGAAGTAATTGTAAGACATATTTTGATATC
Organism: Coracopsis vasa; assembly: GCA_026283785.1. Lineage (NCBI taxonomy): Eukaryota > Metazoa > Chordata > Aves > Psittaciformes > Psittacidae > Coracopsis > Coracopsis vasa. The sequence continues at coordinate 11,239 of JANHGB010070226.1, forward strand.
AATGATCTCATTAGTCCTTGACTTCTCTGGTGGTTGTTTGTGATGGGTTTGTAACCTTCATTTATCCAGAGGGATGGACTCCCACATGTGCCATTTGTTTCCTTGTGGTTGGGGTTTTGAATTTCTTCTATTCTCTGCAGGCATACATAGACCGCAATGTCTTTCACATATTTATGGTGAGCCTTTGTAACATCACAAACCATCCTATCTGGCTGCACAGCAAACAAAATATCATGTGCTTGTGAAATACACTTGGTTTAGTTCCATCCCTACTTTACAGCAATAACTAAAAAGGCAAAGGGTATGTATTTATGACTGATATCCTAACAGTTACCAGAAGAGGATATATTTTTCTGAATTTATAAATCCCCAAACACTGCCCACTCATTGCTTCTGCTTGCACAGTCCTCCTGTGAATTATAGTTAAACAACACTTATCACTCCAGCTGATATCAATAGTGAATGCTTTTCAGTAACGCGTACATTCTTGAAAAAACTTTTCTTTAACAATCTAGAAAACAGAGATAGCCAAGTGAACAGTACATTCTAATTAACAGTGACACAAAGCCAATGCAGAGAAATTGAAATTATGGGGTGAAAAATGCTATGCTTAATGGTGAAAGAGATTTTCTCAAATCTCTGGTATGGCCTTGTACTGCAGTGGTGGTGGTGAGAAGCTGTGCAGCGGGTAAATGGCATGGACATCCATTCTGATTTCCCTTTACTAATCTAGCTCTGTTTCTGATATATTGTCATCATTCTCTTTCTTTCTTCCTCAGTAGTTTTACTTTTTAAGGAAGGACAGCTAAACAAACATTGCTGCATCCCTTATTCTCAGGCTTGTCTCTTTCTAGCTTTTGCTCAGTGCACTCCTCTGTGCCTTAGATAAATATTCCAGCCTCTCTTGTGTCCTAGTTAGACATAATAAAAGCACCAAGTAAAGATATCTTTGAATCTGGCACTAAGATGACTCATTCAAGAAGCGTTGTATCCCTAAGTCAAACCATGCAATCTGGTGTTGTGTTAAAGGGGCTCGTGGTAATCGTGTGAGGAAAATTCCACCGTCTATGCTAAAACTGTCTAACTCAAAGACACATTTTCACACACACACACAAAAAAGTGCCAGCTATCTGTCGCATCTGCCTCTCAGTGCACTCCACAAATGGCATGAGACATGAAACGTCTTTCTCTTCATTGCTGGTAGAACACTCCACTCCCAGCTCTCCCAGAGGGCTCATCGGCTCTATGGCTTGACTTAATTCCAAGTTTTCTTTTTCCCAGATTTTCTTGATGTATTGACATACAGTTCCTTGTGGGCAGTCAGACAAATCTACACTTTAAAACTCTGCGTCCTTCTTAGCCTTCAAATACATAAGAAAAGTGGCATAACAGAAATAAATAAGGTGTTCCCCATGCTCACTGAACATAGGACAAGAAGCAGCAGTCTTATTTGCTTTGCAGCAAAAGATATTTGGAAGTCTGACAGGTTAGTGGCAGAAGATTAAAATCAGATATTTAATTTTCATTTACCTTAATATACTGGACAGAATGCTGTGATAAGACAGAGGTTGATCACTTGTGGTATCAGGCATCCCTACATTAATGGACAGGGGAAGAGACAAACACTTCAGCATTTTAGCAGCTTCGTCTATTTGATTTTGTTTGCTGAGGCAAATCTACTACAGCCATTATTTTAACAATTAAGGTAAGACTTAGCAGTAAATACAGCCAAACTTTGGAATAATTTGCCAAAGATATTGGCAGAAAATATATCTTACAACCTCTGTAAGAAGCAGGCTAGGTGAACATTAGTCAGGAGTCTTAGATCCCATACATAAGACAGGCAAGGGAAGACAAGGGTTTGTCTTGCCAGTAAACTCACAGACCCCCTTTCCACTTCTACTTCCTGTGACCTTGTGAACAAATTATTTCATCTTGAAAAATTATCATATAACATCTAGCTACCAAAGAGGTCTGCCACACGCAGTGAACAGAAGAAACAAACCAATATGTCCTGAATATTTAACTAAGGGCTAGGACTCTTTTCCTAACTCTGATATTTTTTCTTTAGACCAGCTTCAAGATATAAGGACCTCTGTTTTACCTTCTGAAGGTAAGGGGTACCTTGAGGGTACTCCTCCATGAAGAAAGTCCAATATTAAAAGCTGAACATGCATATTCAATCCAGGTTTTCCATTCCTACTAAATTATTCCTGACCAAAAAAAAAATAAAGGAAGGACTTATTTAAAAAATCATGGCAACAACTGGAAAAAGAGTAATATAACCCCCATTTTCAAGAAGGAGAAAATGGATGATCCAGGAAATTACAGACCAGTCAGTCTCACCTCTGTGCCTCGCAAAATCTTGGAGCAGACTCTCCTGGAAGGCATGCTAAGGCACATGAAAATCAACAAGGTGCTTGGTGACAGCCAGCATGGCTTCACTAAGGGGAAATCCTGCCTGACCAATTTGGTGGCCGCTTATGATGGGGCTACGGAACTGATGGACAGGGGTAGAGCAGTTGATGT
>JANHGB010070236.1:0-14472 GCA_026283785.1 Coracopsis vasa
GGTTTTTTGTCATAGAATCATAGAATAGTTAGGGTTGGAAAGGACCTTAAGATCATCTAGTTCCAACCCCCCTACCATGGGCAAGGACACCTCACACTAAAACATGTCACTCAAGGCTCTGTCCAGCCCAGCCTTGAACACTGCCAGGGGTGGCGCATTCACAACTTCCTGGGGCAACCCATTCCAGTGCCTCACCAACCTCACACTAAAGAACTTCTTCCCTATATCTAATCTAAACTTCCTCTGTTTAAGTTTGAACCTGTTACACCTTTTATTACTGCTACAGTCCCTAATGAAGAGTCCTTCCCCAGTATCCTTATAGGCCCCCACTTTCCCGAAAATGTAATATAAAAGCAAGAAAGAGAAGGCTACGGAAAAAGTATAACAAACTTGCTCACTGCACTATTTAATGGGAAGATGACCAAACAGAAGTGGAGAGAGGGCAATGAAACTGAAAACTGAAAGCTTTGAGTCAATGATAAAAGACATTAAATGCTCTGACGTTGTGTAATGACAGTGGGGAGTCAAAGATCTTACTGCTGGAAACACATGCTTCTGAGTTATAGCAACACTTCCATACTGCTGCAATCCATTTCCCTCATATTGTTTCACTCTGCATGGGAGGAACTGGCTATAACCTTTTTTTATGTTGTGTGAGGCATCACATTAAAATACAATTATGTGTTTGTGAGTCCAATTTAAAAAAAGACCTATGGTTTTATGTTGCTTGGAGCAGACTGAAAGACATGTAAGTGGAAAATAGGTAGGAGGAAAGAGGAATACTACGCACATACACAAAAGTATATTTGAAGTATGAACAACATTTGGTTTTGATACAAAAAAGCTCTGTTAGGTTGCAGGTGACAAAAAGGGATTGTACTGCTGGGCAAACACTTCATCATGAATTCTATTTCCTGTTTTGTAGTCTTTTATTTCCTACATTTTGGTGTCTTTAAATCTAGTTATGATGACTTGAAATAAGGCTAGAGTTCTCAAAACAGTACAGCAGTGAATGAAAATTTCAAGGATATAATTAATTCCCAACTTGTCATACAAATATCCTGTGCCTCATACTCCCATCTGAAAATAAATATCCTAGTTATTTCATTATTTTTGTTGCTATTCTTATTGTTATTGTTGCTGTTGTTATTATTAAGTTTAGTGGAATTGCATTTTATAATTTTTAGAATACATAAAATAAAAGTTTTCTTGAGGAATACCTGTTGGAAAACATCAGCATTGGAAAGTTCCAGTTTTACTCTAAGAGTTCCAGGTCCTTTATGGCATCCATTTTTGCTGCAGTTGTAATGATAAGGAAAACCTCCATTTCTTCCTCTTCTTCTTCAAAACTAACGATGTGTATTCAGAGATAAGTTACAATATGTTGTATACATGTTAATTAAACATGTAATGAACATGTATATGTAGTCATTAAACAAGAACAAATACCTGATTCTGCACCTGGGACAGTGTAATCCTGGATGTAAATGTAGTCTGCTAGCAAGATGCTGCAGTGCAGCGCTGTGGAAAGGGAGCTGGGGTTTTTGGTTGATCACAAGCGCAATATGAGTCAACAATGTGCCCTGGCGACCAAAAGGGTCAACATATCCTGTGGTACATCATAAGAACAGCATGGCCAACTGGTCAAAATAAGTGATTGTACCACTATACTAAGCACTGTTTGACCTCACCTTGAGTTCTATGTGCAATATTGGGATTAACAATGTAAGAAGTATATGAAAATATTAGAATGCATTCAAAGGAGGGCAACAAAGACAGTGAAAGGACTAGAGGGCATGACTTATGAGCAGTGGCTGAGGAGACTAGGTTTGTTCAGCTTAGAGAAGAGAAGCCTGAGAGGTCACCTCATTGCTATCCTCATTGCTTCCTCATGAGGTGGGGAGGCAAGGGAGGTGATGATCTTTTCTCTCTGGTGTCTGGTAAAGTTGATAAAGCTGTGTCAGAGGAAGTTCAGGTTGCATATTAGAAAGAAGTTCTTTGCTGAGAGTGTGGTCAAGCACTGGAAAGTGGTCATGGCCTGAGGTCAGTGTCTAAGAAGTGTTTAGACAATGATCTTAGGTATACGGTTTAACATTAACAATCAAATACCATCTTGGGACCATGTTAGACTAGCGTGTGTGGAGTGAGGAGTTGGACTTGATCTTTGTGGGTTGCCTCCAACTCTGAGTATTCTATGATTCTATGGCTCTAGTAAAGCCATAAAATTTTACTTGCTATTTTAAAAATGTTTTCTGTTTTACCAATTATTTTAACTCAATTTTTTTTCCCCCTCAGGATTCAGCATTCCACCAAGAATTTATATGTAATACATAAATTTATTGAAATGTTACTAAGGAAGAAAATTCAGTTTTGTAAATGAGATTTCCACTTTCCTGCCTTATACATAGAAATCAAAAAGCAGTTAATATTTCATCTTTTCTACAATCCTTGACTTTTTGTACTTTTAGTGACATTATACAACAGATAGAAAATTATTTCTTGTACTGCCATAAGTGCCATGAAGTCAAACTAAATGGAATTGATCTTGCTTACATTAATATTGAATTTGATTGCTAATATTTAGTTCCAGTGAATGTAGGTAATCCTTCCTTCTTTTTGGTTTCTTGCACATTACAAAAGTGGCAAATTACTTACCACTAGCATTACTTATGGGAAGGTCCTCTGTTTTAACATTTCTCTACTTCTACTTACTATTACAACAAATAAACCATGTGAATAATTGTGAAATAACATTGGATAAAAATGGGGTGGTAGATTGAACAATTTTTCCTCTTTTTTCTTTTTTTTTATTCCAAAATATAGCACTTATCCAATATGCTTACAAATAGATATGTTAATTTTCATTGCATTAACTCAATTATTTTTCTACAGGTAAAAATATACATTTTTTCATTATATGACAACTACAGAGTATAAGATCAGGTGGTTTATACATTTGATTTTTTATTGCATTTATGATAATAGAATCCTATGCAGCAGCAAATAGCATGACTGAAAATGTTTTGGAATTTCTTCACGTATATAGGTGATGATTTAGATCCAAAGCACTCCCTAGCTTTAAAGTTATGCTTGGATTATTTCTGCATATTGGCTAGTTAAGCTGCGCTTACTATGATATTTGAATTAAATAATAAATTACAAAGATGTAGTATCGTTGCCTGTTTATATAATCTTTTATTCAATATTCTAGGTAGCAGTCGAACAACACTCTTTACTTTCCAAATTGAACACTACATGCCACCTGCCTTTTGACATAATTATGCCACGTAATTGTTTCTGTCAAGAATAAATGAAGCCTTAAAAGAAGAACTCAATGGTTACAAGCAACAGAGCTTGAGTTATACAATACAGCATTACTTTTGCCATCATTTTATCCAAAGTTACTATTAATGGAATGGGAAGGTAACAGAAGTTGTAAGTGCTTACACAGGAAAATATCTACACAACTAAGGTGCCTTGGTGCAATTTGAATTTTCTTTCTGTTACTGGGTGAATATCCACTAAATGTTATTTCTTTCCATTTAATTCATTCAGCATGAGTGGAAGCACACTGCAGAGGCCAAGCCAGGATGATATCTATGAGTCAAGTAATGTGATTTTTAAGCAAATATTTCTGCTTGCTTAAAAAAGAAAAAAATATAATAATACTTTTAGACATGTTTATCTGAGTTACATTTATCTGTGCTCTGCTTCCAATTTCAGGAAATAAAGGCTCATTTTATTTATTTATTTTATTTTTAGAAGAGTACGTCTGCACAAAGGATAACAACAAATAAAGATGAACAAAAATAATTACACTAGTTGCTGTCCCAAAAGCATCATCTCACATGTTTTCTGTGGAATATAACATATATAGTTCTTTGGATTCTAATGTAAAAATAGTATTTCGCAGCAGTTACTAAGGACCCATCAGAGGCAAATCATCTTTTCATAAGATGAAAACTATGACAACTTATGTCCACTCCATCTTCTACCTGGAGTCTTCCCAGTTGTTGCTTGAGGAGATTTTTGCTTCATTAGGGCTTATAGTCTGAGAAACAGTTGCATTAGAGCATCATCCACAGCTGACAAACTACAGGCATAGTTGAGCATTTTTTTTTAAATTTTGTCTGTCATACTCCTGCTTTGCCTTTTTTACTGAGTAGTTTCGGTAAGGCTACAGTTATGTGTAAGTCTTCCATAATGCTGAAGAGGCCATTCAATGAAAATTAATCTTTAATATAAAATAAAAATAAAGTAAAAATAATAAGTAAAGTAGTCGTTTTTCTGTGGTGCTGTCCAGTGCCTGAAATGGTAAGTCAGAGATTCTAAATACTATTGTCTGCTTTCTTGTCAATATATGAACACTAAATTTTCCAAATTTTAGGTAACAGTTTTAAAGGACTAGAATTTTCAAGGAAAAGAATTTCACAAGTAGTCTAACAAAATTTTCATATTGCAGTACTCAGTTACTTCTAAAGCAGTGCTATACTAGAGAAACCTGAACTTATTTTTATTTTTGTCATGATGGAGAGAAGGCTGAATTATCATTGTGTGAGTGAAAATTAACTATTATAAATATCTTCCTATCAGGTATGTTTATACTGTCTTTCCCTGCATAAAAATGTTTGCATGTAAATTTAATTGAAATGGTTGATTGTTACCCATGCTTTAAGGTAGCAAATATCCTACATGTTTTGTCTGCTCACCCACAGTACAGAGTTACAAAGAATTTTATGCTGTAATTTCAAGTGTCTTTCAAATGCAATTTCAGCCTTCTGTGAGAAGTGGTCATGATTTTTCACAGTATGTATTACATCCACAAGCTGTAATCTGCACTATTAACAAAGCAAAATTAGTAGTGTAAGATGATGTGTGTCTTCTGATGAACAGGAGCGATTAAGTTAGTTTTACATTAATAATGATCTCAAAGAATTTTTATCATTTAAGTTATGAAGAAGTGGGTCTTAATATTACTCTTTCTCATTTTTTTAAAGAAATAGTAATATTATTTGTTCTTTAATATGATTACTTTGTCAATGCTGGTGAAAAAATCTGCAATTTAGCATTATTATAATTTCAAGGTGATTTGTTTTTACAGGAAGAAGTCGTGTATTTGTACTTTTCCTTCACATTTTCTAAATATAATCACATATTAGTTGCAATTTTCTCTGAAACATGAGACTCAATTATATTTAAAAGAATTTATAGAATCATAGAATAGTTTTGGAACAGACCGTAAAGAGCATCTAGTTCCAACCCCCCTGCCATGGGCAGGGACACCTTCCAGTATATCAGGTTGCTTGAAGCCCTATCTAACCTGGCCTTGAACACTTCCAGGAATGGGGCATTCCAGCTGCGGCATCCAGCTTCTCTGGGCATCCTCTTCCAGTATCTCACCACTCTTGCAAAGATTTTCTTCCTTATATCTAATTTAGATCTACCCCTTTTCAATTTAAAGCCATTAATCTTTGTCCTATCCCTACGTGGCATTGTAAAAGTCCCTCTCTACATTTCTTGTAGGCTTCCTTTAGGTACTGGGGTTTAGGTTGCTCTAAGGTCTCCCCTGAGCCTTCTCATGTCCAGGCTGAACAACCCCAACTCTCTCATAATGTCATCACAGGAGAGGTGCTCCAGACGTCTGTTCATTTTTGTGGCCTTACTCTGGAATTGCTCTAAGACCTTCTTCTTGTAAAAGATGTGAAATACTACAGGTATCTTGTCTCTACTAATACTAAGATTGGAAACTCATTACCACTAAAAATGTCAGTTCTGATGAAGCATTTAAAAAAATTTCCAGAAACAAATTCAGAATGTCTTTACTAAGCTGCTTTACAGTAGAGTGTACCATTGGAAATGTGATGAGTCTTCAAGTAAAAATGCTGATTTGAATTAGATTTAAAATATATGTCATCCTCAATTAGTCTTCCCTTCATCAAAATGATCTCACAAACACAGAGAATGAATCTTTATTTCCTCCTTTGCACATGGGAGGTCATTTGTCAGATTTAATATATTTCTACCTACATCTTCCTATATGCTTGGGTTCAAAATGGATGAATACGGACTTCATGGAAAAAAAGATATAACATCAGTAAGAACTTGAATTCTATTTTTATTAAATGTTGATTATATTTCATGTTTTATTCTGTACCTTACAGCAAAACTGATGAATCAATGGTAAAGACGTTGTATGGAAATTAAAAATACAAAAAGTTTTTTTAACACTTTCAAAACTAACTTCTGTACTGAAACATATTGCTGGTACTTAGAAACTGACAAGACATAAATTTTTTAAACTAGCTATCCGTATTTTCTTTAAGCACTAGATTGATGGGTATTATTTTGCAAAAACTTAAGTTTAACATCAGAACAGCCACATTTTACTTAAAATACTGTGCATGTTACAAATCATTTGACTTCCGCAGAACACTGAGGCATACGCAAAAATATAATTAAGAAATAAAAATACTTTTAAAAGTGTTCTTGATAGGTACTTGAACTGCAAATATTCTTATTGTTTAGTAAGAGACACCCTTAAAACAAGAACTTTTAAAAGAAAAAGACTGCTAGAGGAAGAACTTGAAATAATCAATGGCAGAGAAAGAAGGGAAAAAATGAACAAACAAATAAAAAAAAAAAAAAGCAGGAAACACAGCTAGACTTGTGCAAGCGGCTTGTACCTTGACTGATCTTGAATGAGTGGGTATAAATTGAATTACGTACAGTAATGATATGAAAATATTTGATGTAAAGGAATGTCAGGATGGAAAAATTATATATATTTGTTACTTTTTTTATAGCTCTTTGGTTTTAAAAGAAATAATAATAAAAGTGTTCTTGTTGACATCAGCATTCTTTAATACTTTCTTTCTACTCTATTCATGCTTGACTGAAGAATCAGCTGACCATTAGGATTTCACTTTTTGTTAATGTGTTTGCAGATAGCAAGTGCATCTCAGGGAAGACAAAAGTTATGAGAAATGTGAACTGAAATCTTAAATATATCTATATTTGGTATATTATAAATATATCTATGTTTGTCATATTAAATATACCAAAGATTTTACTTCACTTTGTGCTATTCCTCTCTATCTTGTATGAATACTAAAGAATTGATATTTCAGAAAGAAAATATGGGTGTAAAATTAACTTTTAAATATATGTGCAGTGGAAAAAAAATATTGCTACTTAAATGCTGCACATTGTTAACTGTAAAAATATGCAACTTTATGCTTATATTTTGCAGGAAAATCATACAAAATGAATGTACAAAAAAAAGGTTAATTTAAGCCTTTCTGTCTCTTACGGTTAACAGTCAGTGATGACAGTTTTAGACCATAGTTAAGATTTTAGACCATAGTGTTGTGGTTTAAGCCCAGCCTGTCACTCAGAAACCACGCAGCTCACTCGCTCCCCCCTCCCCTTCCTCGTCAGGAACAACTAGATTACTATAATTTCTATAGGAAGTGTCTATAACTGTTATGCTTTACACTGCAGGCAGAAAGAATGGGCTCAACCGTATATTCTATCACCATATTTTCACAAGCAATTTTGTTTAATTCAAAATAGCTTATCAAGGATGACAGTATTTTTAATCAGAGTTTTTGCGACAAAAGCTAGTACTGGGTTAAGATTTTTGTGTTCACCAAATTCACATGACTTGCAATCAGTAGAAGATCTGCCTACTTTATAGGTGTAATGTGTGCCATGTGGTGGTAACTTTAATTTTCTATGACCACTGCACTGCCTGATATCATGTTATGTTTTGTTAGACTGAGTACAAACCAGGGAGTTAGGATGAGCTCATACTGCAGACTAGCTTTACTAGGTCAGTCTCTCCACTCATTTAAGTTAAAATTGCCCTCTTGACCCCATACCAAGGACTGGAGGTGATTAGCTCCTGGATAACTCCCACTGTGAGGAAATAAAGTGAATGAACTGTCAAATTAATCACTCTTAAAAGAAAAAAAAATATTTAGAAATACATTTTTTGAAATTATAGTAGTAAAGAATTCCCCAAAGCCTTTAACAGAATAAATATTTTCATATTTGTTTAAAACTTATAAATAATGCATTCAGAAGCTATGATACATTTTCTCTACTTTCTGAAATGAGTTACATACTGCAAACTTTAAGCTTTTACATCTATTAAATAAACGTCTCCACCCAGACATTTTACTGTGGCTTTATCTCCATACATTTTTACCTGTTACTCAATATAATTTCATCATGACGATAAGGCTGAAAAAAATAACCTTTATGATACCAGATGGATTCTAATTCTCAAAAATGTGATGGCGCATTCATATTGACATTTATACTGACTCCATCTATGACAAACTGAAGGTGATGAACAGGCCCATGCAAGAGGTCACCTTGTGTCAAAGCTGGTATACAGTCGGTCAAACACAATGAATATAAGGCTGCTAATGAGAAATTAACTAGATAGAATGTGGCCATTTTACTGTTTTCCATGCAATCCAAACCTATTAAACAATGCTAATCTGGTGTTTATTAAGTGAAACCATTACGACAAACTTGTTGCAGATCCTACCATATGTCAAAGAGGTTGTAGAGTATTATTCATCAGATTTAAAGCTGATTAATGAGTCATTTAATTGTGAACCTTTCTTTTCTTAGCCTCTAGCTAAGCATATGTACCAAGGTTAAACTAACACATATATGGTTTTGAAAGTAAAGTTTCTGATAGAAAGAAAGAAAAACCTTAACTGATCCATAAAAGTCCTAATACTTGAAAAGCTTTCAGAAGTTTATTTTCTTTTATTTTTGGATAAAAATGTAGCAAAAAATGGCTTACTAAGGTAAAATGAACAAGACAACTAGGAGACTATATACATTTTTAGAGAGAGGAATAAAATGTATAAACACTAAACATAATAAATATCAGCCTTACTGCTCATATCCATCTAACTATGTTTCCTACTTGTTACTTACACATTATTGCAGCAAAATGAATGCTACAAAACCATCTTGTCTGTAGTGAAATCAAAAAGTTGGTGAAATATTACACAGAATTAAAACACAGCTATCAAAAATCTGCTCAAAAGTCTGAAGAGGGAACTAAAATACATGCTACAAACAACAGTAGGGCTCAGATAATCTGGAGATGATTGCCAACATTTCTTCAATAAATAATCGCTATGCCAACAGACACTGGTGATAATTTTGACTTGTTTTTGCAAGTAGGGAAGATATTACAGAGAAGCGAGACATAAAATCTTGTCTTTATTCTTAGTCAGGTATTAGCTTTGCTTAAATTAGAATAAATTAAACTGAATAACTGCAGAACTGTAATTAATATTCTAATTTCCAAACCTAAAAACCAGATAAACCCGGAGGACTATAAATTAGCTAGACAAAACAGCAAAACGCTTAAGTTGGAGATGGTTCCAAACTATGAGAAAAAGATCGCAGTGAAGGCTTTTAGATATAACCAGACGATAAACCATCTATAAAAGGAAATTTAAAGTCTCTATGGACAAATTACAAAGAATACAAAATAGAATTGATTACAAAGCATGAAACTTCAGAGATAAAGATATAAAAGTATTGCTAAAATATAAAAATATAAAAAGAATTGCTAAAAAGCAAACTGAATGAAACCTTTGAAACCCTCTCCCCGACACTGTATGATAAAACACAAGAAGTCTAAAAAATGGTCACTTCACGGAGAACATGAGTTAGAGCTTAAAGTAAGTGTGGTACAAACACAAATGCATTACTTCAGCTTACAGAAATGGCAGTGATGTCCAGTGTGGGGGTAAAAGATTAATTGAAGGTGGGAATGTAACTGCCAAATATACCTGCACACATTCCAGCCCAGTTAATGTCCCCAGGAGGCTCTGTCAGACTTTCAAGCCAGAAACACTGCAGTCGTCAGCATGGCATTTGAAATGACAGCAAAACAGAACATACTTCCTATGATGAGGTAGAGCAAGCTTTTAAAGTACCAGGCTGCAGACAGGCTGACATATACTTTGACATACATTTCATTGCAATATAAACTAAAGAGATTCCTAATGAAATGTCCCAATGGTGTAAAGCTGGGAAATATTGACGATACAGGATCAGAATATCATATGACATGAAAAAATGACAAATCAGATTAGAGTAATAGAAAAGGAATGGAAGAATTCAAAGTACTGAGAGACTAATAGCAAGAACAACTGCTATAAACAGTAAGTTCATGAGCTGATAAAGCTCACCTACATCATAAAATGCATTGCTTATGACTTGGCATAAAATGATTAGCTTGCGAGCTAAGATAGTTTCAAGTCACTCCAGAGGCTACACAGTGAAACTGTTACAGAATAAGAACACAAAATATAGCTCATCCCATCTTATATATGCATCCCCATTGCTGTTACAGCAGTTCTATCAAGCACTGTATGTGCCTTCATATCAGTTCTTGAGGTATGTGACATGTCTTCAATACTACCTTTTAAAAGCATTGATCTTATTGACTATGACATTATCCTAGTACACAGGTGCTTTAGGCTGAAATACCGCCTGCCCTCCCTCTCCCCAAAAAAGAAAAGCAGAAAAAAAATTAAGACACACACTGTGGGTTAAGGAGTGTTTTCAATGAAGGCATATCAAATCCAGTCTAGGATGGAATATCCGTTAGTCTGGACATATGGGTTTATTTCTTGAAGGAGGTATTTCTAATGCTGGAGACATAGCCATAGAGACCTAGGTGTATTAACTAAACTGAGGATGCACCGAGAAAAGCTTTCTAATGAAGGCAGAGAATAATTTATTAATACATGATACCGTGAGGATTTGTCTGGAATACTTACTTAATTCACTTTCTTTAAAAACAATCCAACCAAATTATTATTGGACTAACTAAATACCCACCACAAGAAAAGTACTGAGTGTCTGGCTTGTGTAGTCTGGTAATTTGAATACAGAAAAATATATATGCTGATTTTGTATATATAAGCTAATGGAAATGGATGCAAAAATGGGGGGAAGGGAAGTTTTTTAAGATAAACCCTGTTGTTTGCTACAAGAATTAATGACTATGAGTGAATTTTAAACAAGGTGTATTGGGTTTGTATGGCAAGGTTTTGGTAATGGGGGGGGTGGTGTACAGGGGTGACTTGGGTAAGAAGCTGCTAGAAGCTTCTCTTGTGTTCTCTTATGTCTGATAGATCCAATGCCAGCCATTTCCAAGACAGACCCACTGCAGGCCAAGGCTGACCCCATCAACAAAGGTGATAGTGCCTTTGGGATAACATTTAAGAAGGTGAAAAAGTTACTGGGTGCAATTGCTGCCAGAGAGAATGTAAAGATAAGAAGAGTGCAAATTACTAGCTAAGAATTTATTTCTTTTTTTTTTTTTTTTAAGACATATCACTCCAATAAATCTAAGGATTTTTATTAAGGTCATACCTAAAGGAGCTGTAGGAGGGGTGGTACTACTTGGAAAGCAGACTTTGGATAACTGTCATTGCTGTGATATCCCCTCTCCACTGATGGTGTGATGAATTCTTCTCGAACACCCAACACAGACTTTTTAACAGATATTGAATCAATAGCACTGTTTTGATTTCACAAGTAGATGAAGATAATTCTTTTTTAAACATTTTCATGTAACAATTATGTTTTATACTTATTATGATTCCAATCTGAGGAAAGAATTTGTCAGAAAAGTGTGAAAAAACATGGTATATATTTTGCTACTATGAGCGTTCGCAGTTAAAGGAAACCTTCATGACAGTGTAATAATACTATGCTTATTCTAATATTTAATTTCCTATATATACATATATAAAAAATATTTGTATTATAAAAGTCTGAGTAATGTATACTTACTGTTTAATTCTGACATGTTGAAAAGGAAGGTTAATGAACAAAAGATTATACAGCATAAAAGCTGTCTCTCTTGAGGAGACGCAGCCAACACAGTTATTTTATACAGGACAAGTCACTTGTGCTGAATAATCAAACCCAAGACCCACTGAAATCATGCTGTAATGGAAAGAACAGAGACAGGCAAACGGCTGCATGCAAGGTGATCCATTTTGTCACTCATTGCATCTATTACGTTTAGAGTACTGCTCATCTAACACAGACTAAGACCAGGAACATGAAATGCTACTGTACAGCTGATAGAGGTCCATATCCAATTTTTTACAGAGAAGCTTTTCTATCTGTTAGTCTTCATGCCCATAATTATTCATCTTGGAAAACCAGAAGGAATAAATATCTTCAAATTAAAGACTACGATGTTTAATTTGTGATCTTAAAATGTGGTAAGAAAATTGCAAATGCATTTTTATTATTATAAGAACAAAGCAAGTGACCTGATCTGTAAGTCTGATCTTTCTAAAGAACCCTTTGGTGTTAAAATGAACTTGTTAATCTGCAGGGAAGGCTAAATAACAAATTCTCTGACATTTAGGGGCTCGAGTGCCTCAGCACTGGAGTACACCTTAGTTCCAAAGAGCTGTCTGAAACAAACCCTGAACTATAAGACCATAAATTAGTACACTTTATAATGATAATTCATATTTTCAAAGTTCTGTAAAAATATTGACAAAGTAGGTGGAATAAAATTTTTAAGTAGTTTATATTTTATTACCTAATAGAAGTTATACTCTTTAGGTGGAATACCATCATCCTATATGATTTAACATTCCGTCTAGTCTTAAAGTTTGCAAAGGCTGACAGTACCTTGTAATTTCTAATGCAGTAAATATGTTTCAGTTATTAACAAGTAATCTACAATCGTTGCAAACACATAATGATTTATATTTTGTAAATTTAATGCATCTACCATAATATCATCATCAGAAATCACTGAATAATATAACCAATATGAAGTGGAGAGGTGCACTAATCTGCAATTTTCCATGTACCGAAGAAAAAAAACCCTTTATTTGCAAGTTTTTTTGTTAATTTACATTTTCTGAAAAAGCATCTCTCAGTGCATTTATCAATGCAAACAATAAATGTAAAAAAAAAAATTGGATTGTGGCCAAATCCATCAGGTTCCTCTTCCAAAAGATAACTTCCTATAGTCCATCCCTTATGACAGTGCCTTGAATATCTTTAACTTTTCCATCAGAACCATTTAGGGTAACTATTGCTTCTCCACAGCTTTAACATCACTACCATTGTCAGAACCAGGCAAACAAATTTATGATGATGTTCCTGGGAATAGGGAACTAATGCAAAGGGGATTTCTCTGTAGTTCTTCATTAACATTTTATTCATTACAACAAGGGAGTTATAAGAGTTTCTTTTTACTCAAATTAGGTCACAGGATAAAAAATACACAGCATGGAAACAGTGTATTACTACATAGAACAAAAGATCTGGTTAATAAATTATGATAATGGAATTAGTCTACTGCTAATGCTGAAAGGCACATTTAAATATTGTGAAATTTACTTGAAGGAGGAAAAGCTCTTGCATGTATTCATAAATTGTTTTTTTCCTTTGCGTCTCAGTTTCTGTAGTTCTTTTTTATGTTACTTCCCTCTGAGGGAATGTACATATCCTACTTTAAACATTTGCTTTGGTTTGTTAAAAGGCACAGGAGCACTTTGAGTGGGTAAAAGACAAAGTTTTACTTTCCTGTTTTTCCAATGAATACTTTAACTAGGTTCAGAGATATCCTGGAGTCACGCAGATTCATCCTGGAAACCATAGTGTGTACAGTACTGACGCTGAAAATATATATGCCTAATTAAAGAAAAAAATTAAAAATCCTTAAACATTAATACCAATAAGATAATTATTAAGGAAACATGTGGCCCTTGCCATAGGTATTTATTACCATCAAAGTTATACATTTTATTCATTTATTTATTAAGTTTCTTGTGTTTTTTTGATTGGGTGTTTATTTTAGATACAGATTATTTCTAAGATTTCTTTAAGCAAAACAGGGTAAATTCAGACCTGTTTTAAATTGTATAACTCTATTGAGCTGATTAGTTTGCAACTACCTCATTAATTCAGTAATTACCTTCAGTTTATTCATTACATTAGCTTAACTCCTATTTATCCATTATGGAGGGTCTGAATGTACCCAAAGGATGAAAACATGAAGAGTCATATAAACTTTTGTTTTGGCAGGAAAATAAGGAAAGATTTTCCACTTCCTCCAAAATAAAGCAATCCATTTTAACTATTTCATCTTGTTTAACATCTTTGTTCAACATCTTTGTTCAACATCTTTGTCTGTGACATGGACAGTGGGATTGAGTGTGCCCTCAGCAAGTTTGCCGATGACACCAAGCTGTGTGGTTCGGTTGATGCGCTGGAGGGAAGGAATGCTATCCAGAGGGACCTTGACACGCTTGTAAGGTGGGCTGATGCCAACCTTATAAAGTTTAACCATGACAAGTGCAAGGTCCTACACCTGGGTCAGAGCAATCCCAGGCACAGCTACAGGTTTGGCAGAGAACAGATTCAGAGCAGCCCTGCAGAGAAGGA
>JANHGB010070236.1:14572-52230 GCA_026283785.1 Coracopsis vasa
CGGCCGGACCGCGCTGCAGCCGCGCCGCCGCCCAGCACCTGCTGCAGGAGCAAGCGGACCCTGCGCGCAGCGGGGGCCCCAGCCCCGCCGCCCAGGTACAGCACCCGCGACTGCATGGGTGCAGGGAGACCGCTGCCTCCAGGCCGGGCCGGGACGAGCCACCCGGGGGAAGGAAAAAACCGAGGCACAAAGTCCCACCGGAAACTAGCTCCGGGCCGACCGGCGGCCGGGGCGGGTCCGGGCTGGCGCGGGCCGAGCTTCCCGGTGCCGGTGGGATGCCTGAGGAGGCCGCGGAGAGAGCGCGCTCCTTTTGCCTGGGGGGGGGGGTGGGACTCGGCCAGGCGGAGGCAATGGCGGGCGGACCCTCGAGCCCCTTCAGCGCTGGACCCCAGTGTGGAGAAAGGGGTTGATACCCGCCGTGTGTTCAGTTAGGGGGATCGGGGTGTCATTTTAGGTATTAAAGAGGCGGAACTCTGTGGCTGGAAACATCTAAAACGCCTTGGAAAGCAAGGCGTGGGCAGCGGTGGCTGAGGGAGACTCGTGCATCAAAGGTATCTCCTACCTCTGATTAAGTCCTGCTGAACTCGTGGGGCCTTCTGTCCCAGTGCCATGCCTCACCTGTGTTCTTGGAATTGTTATTTCATTACTTTAAGAAGAAATGGAACCAAGTTACTCAGGGGTGACGTTTTGCACATGCAGGGTTTAGATGTGAGATTTTTGTAAAGGATAGATTTCAGAACTGGCTTGTTTCAACTAAAGTTGCGACTCTTGGGTCTATGCACATTTCAGAATAACTTGTGAAAGGCTGAAGCTTTCACAATAACAAGCTAAGCCTAGTTTCAAGGAAAATCCAGTTGAGGCTTAGATCTCAGCACCAGTAAAAAGATGATGAAGGAGCTTAGCAGAAGGCAGAATCAAATCACTGACCTTGTCACCTGTACTTCAGTTCTGAGGTAGCTCAGTGTCCATGGGACTGGGAGAATTTTTCTTTAAATAAATCTGCCATTGTTTGCATGTTTTAAGCATTGAACAATTATCCCAGAGGACAATCACTAAAGAGTGAACTAAGCATCAGTTTAAGCATAGACTTTTAAACCCTCAAAAGATATTATGAGTTATGAATCATAGAATGGTTTGGATTGGAAGATCATCTGGTTCCAATCACCTGCCATGGGCAGGGACACATTTCACTAGACCAGGTTGCTCCAAGCCCCATCCAACCTGGCCTTGGACACTGCCAGGGATGAGGCAGCCACAGCTTCTCTTGGCAGCCTGTGCCGGTGCCTCACCACCCTCATAGTAACAAACTTCTTCCTTATGTCTAACCCTCTTCCAGTTTAAAGCCATTCACCCTTGTCTTCTCACTACATGCTCTTGTAAAAAGTCTCTCCCCAGCTTCCTTGCGGGCTCCCTTTATGTACTGGAAGGTGCTCTAAGGTCTCCCCTGAGCCTTCTCTTCTCCAGGCTGAACATGCCCAGTTCTCTCAGCCTGTCTCCGTAGGAGAGGTGCTCCAGCCCCCTGAGCATCTTTGTGGCCTCCTCTGCACTCGCTTCAACAGGTCTACGTCCCTCTTGTTTAGGTGGCCCCAGAGCAGAACACAAGTACTGCAGGTGGGGTCTCGTGAGAATGGAGTAGAGGGGGAGAATCGCCTCCCTTGACCTGCTGGTGCACATTGCTTTTGATGGAGCTTAGGATACAGTTGGCTGCAAGTGCACACTGCTGGGTCACGTTGAGCTTCTCGTTGACCAGCACAGCTAATGTTGAT
Source organism: Coracopsis vasa (assembly GCA_026283785.1). Classification (NCBI taxonomy): domain Eukaryota; kingdom Metazoa; phylum Chordata; class Aves; order Psittaciformes; family Psittacidae; genus Coracopsis; species Coracopsis vasa. The sequence goes on from JANHGB010070236.1 coordinate 16,339, forward strand.
CTAGTTCTAGATGCATTTCTGCAGCTCGGTATTAGGTGTTCTGATCACTTGAAAGAGGTGAGATTTCATGATCTTCAGTGTTTCCTGTTGGCTAGAGTGTTGGTTTGGTATAAATTCTATTCTTAGTACCTAATATAGGTCTATGAACCTGCTTTCTGAGCCTAAGGCTGGGTAAACTAAATTGAAGCATCCTTTTATGGATATTGCCCTAATTTCTTGTAAGCTGAAGATTGCAAATGCTGGAGGCTAAAGGTAGTCTAAGTAACAAGAAGGTCTGGCAGAACAGAGTGGAACGCCAATGAGGCAAAATAACAATGGAATTGTTTATGAATATATCTTACCGATCTGGGATATTAAATTATAAGATTACTTTGATCCTCTTGTCTTATCTATAGAAAAAATAATATACCAATAAATTGCAACAGATAGGCAAGCAGTTTAAATGCATAACCTGAATACTGAATAGATTTGATGTTGTGCTGGAAATAATGAGACATTTCAAAATTTTGTACAGATTCACAGTAAAATTTCACTCTGTGAATGTTCAAAGCCTCTTTTTACCTCTGAGTGTGTTTATATATATACACCTGTCAAGCTAAATGCTTTAAATTTCAGCCCTTTTTGAGTCACGACTATAAAATGTTTTGCTTTTCAAAGCATTATCTTAAAATTCTGAATTAGTCAACTTTTCCAAAACTTTAAATTCAGCCTTGAGTTCAGCTTCCAAAATTCCATTTGCAGCAACAGAAAACTATGTGTAGTGATTTTCAAACCATTGCTGGGAAAGTTATAATAGAAACATTGTTATCTCTGTGCATAATTATGGGGAGGAAAATTTTGTTGAATATATACATGTATACACACATGCATAAACAATTTGATGTACAATTTGAATGCTGCGTGTTTTTATGCTATGCTGTCAATCATGACATCACTCAAACTTTAGTATAATTTAATAATGTGAATGTATAGAACCTCATTTTTCTTGTATGTCCATGTGTATACCCACATGTAAAGTTCTATCTGGCTATACAATATTACGTTAGTGCTTGAATATGGCATCTGCTGTGCTTGCTAATCATAACTGATATATATATGCTTTACATATCCGGTACTTGCTCACTCCTCTCTGTGGAAAGCACGATTCTGTCAGTGCCTCAATGCTATCATGAAGGATTTAACAGTCTGCATCTGGTGTGTTTGTGAAGGCTTTCACAGATTATTTACAGCACTGGTAACAAACAGATATTTCATATTTTCATTCCCTGACGTAACAGCATTCTTATGTGGAACATGAATTTTCTTAACAAAAATACTTTCCCTTTGATTAAACAGAAAAGAATTTATTCCAAAGAGTGAGAGCTCAAAAAGCATCTCTGTGAGTTGACAGTTTCCAGACTGTTCTCTCTAGTATCTGTCAACTACTTTGCTGTGTAGCTCTAGCTGCAAGACTAAATTAGGCGCAGGTGCAGACTGTGAAGAACAATGCATCATCTCTGCCTAGTTGCAGTCAGCTCTCCAAGATAAGAGCAGAGAAGACAGCTGAGATGAAATCCTGGCTTCCTCTGAAGTTAGTAGGAAATCTCCCATTGAATGCAGTGAGGTCTGAATTACACCCAAGCGTTCTGGTTAAACTACAGTAATGGAAGTAAATCAATCTTCATTTACTGTTAAATTTGTGTCTAGAGGGTAGGTCTATCACTAAACTCCTTTGAAACTGTCCAGAAAATGTGAAGAGGCAAAAAAGAAAGTCTCTTAAAATTCATACATTTCCCTAGTGGTGTGGGTTCCATCTGGCGATACTAACAGAGAAAGTCAAGCCATAGAGGCAGGCCTTGCTTACCAATGATTTTCATTCTTGAGATCAAGAGATTACTTTTGTATCTTTTTTTCAGTTAGGCAAAATTGGTTTCCTTGGTTTAAAATTTATACTTGTTTTCCCAAATTATCTGTGATGGCTTGCTTTAGATATTAGATGAAGAGAGAGTCTGGCTTGTTTTCTTCTACTGTGTATTGGTTTTGAACAAATGTTAAGTACTGATTGCCATGGAGCCACTCTAATTCACTATAATCAGCCTTTGTAATACCAGAAGGTGCTTCTCTTGTGTGGAATCGATTGGGAACAGTATAAATCAAATAAAATTGAAAATGCACAGCTGTTCCTTTGTTTACTTGAACCCTAAATTTGTCCCCTATTTCAATCCAAGTTGATTTAAAAAATGAATCCACCAATAAGATACTAAGATTCTAATGTAAACTATTACCTCCTGGTTCTTGCTAAAGCAGCTTTCATGCATAATTTCTTTCTTTGTGTCTACCAATTTTTAGAATATCCATCTCTTCCTTCTGCACTATTATAAAACAGGCAAGAGTCAAAGCTCAATTTTGTTCTACAAATGGTGTTTGTAATAGATTTTTGACCCCAGAATAATGTATTCTTACCGCCTTTTTAGTGAAGAGTTGGAAGGTTTTTGTTTTCTGGTTGTATGACAACTTCTTTCAATAAATTAACATCCACTTTTTTAGTGGATCTGTTTTTAGTATCTGTTCAGACCCCTTTGTCTCTGTTATTCTATGCAGTTTGAGCTGTTACACTGAACTAAAACAGCAAGTAAGGGTAAAGTCACTGATTTTTGTAAGAAATAATGACATTGAGGTAAGGAGGCTCTTGCCTTGATTGCCCACTGGAAGGTTGACCTGGCAGTCTCCAGCTACATGGAGGTAAATTTCTTGAAGATTGTTACTTCTGTGGTAAAGCTGTATAATTTTTTCTTTTAAAGGAACATAAAAGGTAAAAAAAACAAGTACTCTGCTGAGTGGTACTGCATATTCACATTCATATGTCTTATAATATAAATGCTCAGAGAATATAAAGGCTATAAGTGATGGCATCTGTAATTTCTTATGCCAAACTCCATCTGTTTTCAGTAGTTTGTAACTCCACCATTCTTTAATAATTTGGACAGAAATTTCTCATGCTGAATTTCTGCCTCAGGCTGAAGACTTCTTTTGAAAACTTGAACAAAAATGGCTTAGCCACTTTTCAGAAAAGAAAAAAAAAGTCTTTTACTCAGGAGCAGCTATAACCCTCATGTGACTAGGATGGCTACACATCAGGCTACACGAGCAGCTCTATTACATGAGAGAAATGCTTACTACCTTCTCTAGTGCTATTAGATTGCTGAGGGGAGACTAAAGTAGTTATAAATTCTATCCTGCCTGATAAATCTGTGTCTGGTTTTACGTACATGAAAACAGTTCTTCAGCTAGGAACTTCACTGTGCCTGAGCTTTAGAACCTGGGCTAGAATTCTGCTAAGAGAGTCATTCTGTTTCCAGAAAGATGTCTTTTGATGACCCCAATTATTTTTTTTATTTAAAAAATTTCTTTTAAATAAACTTCACTGGTTCATCTTTAGCGTTTTCCTTTATAACTGGAGTGGGCTATAACTGTACACAAAGCTGTTTAGTAGTGTATGAGTAGTATCTAGGTAAAATGTGGTAGTTCCATCCCAGTTCCATGTGCCCATACCCTAAAGCTTTTCCAAACTCAGCCCACAACTCAAAGGCAGCCACAAAATGACAGTAGAGCTGTTACATTAAAAGATAAGCAAAATATCTGATCAAAGATTGCCTGAAATCTGTATCTGTTTTCATGTTGCAATGACAGGTTTCCTTTTTTCTTAAGTTATAAACACCTTGGCTTTTCCTGATGCGTTGTCTTGATTTTGCTATCTTCAGAATAATCTCTCAAGGGTCACTGGCAGCATGTGCTGGTGACACAACATCATAAATAAAATGCCAGAGTTCCTGAAGACAGGATTAATCTTACTCCCTTATAATTCAGTGTCATCCCTCTTAAGCACAGGCTAATTCCATTTATCACAAAGGTTATTTAAATTGCAATGAATTGCGAGGCAATCTCACAAGCTCATGTTTGTTGTTAACGAGCAAAACTTAACTTTACTCTAGCTGCGGAACTTGCAACATTAGTTCTGAAGAGCCTGAGGCCACTTGTGAGACTTACACAATCCCAAAAGATGAAATACTTATTGCCTCATTCCTGAGCCTTTAACTCTCCAGAGGCATTACTTTCACGAAAAATCATCAACCTGCCTGACTGACTATGGAGTAGAGCTGTGGGTGATACACAGTGAAAGATTTAGCCCAGAAACAAGGCTGAGGTGAGCACCCAACTGTTCCGTTTAGACACTGATATCATAAATCCTTGCTTAAGGGAGCTGCCAGTGAATCCCCTGCTGGCATATGTTCTGGGTCTGTCTAGCAGGACAGTACATAATCAGCAGCCTGATCCCTTGACCTTGTCAATGTAAATAAAATACACAAAATTGTGCCTTCTGTGCTGTCATCTGAGGGACGAGGCATTATGGCCTGAACATCACAACTGCATTAGCAATGCGTGAAGACCAAATGAAAACCTTCACAGGCTATGCATGGATGAAAGCGCAGATTTAAAATAGCTCTAAATGACCTGGTCTGAGATTTGAAATCCCACGCAGAGTTGCGTTGATATAATCTCTTGTGTTTAATATAGATCAGAATAAATGAGATTTTTTCTTTCCCCAGGAATTTTAAACTAAAAATTTATTAAATCCGTATTTAAGAAATGACCTAAAAAATCTTTTAAGAAATAAAAAATACTAAACCAGCCGTCATGAGGCCATGATGAGCTTTTCTTTCTAAAAGGCAAGACCTTGAAAATGTTTGATATTCATCTCTCATGAACTCCATATCTGAAGTGAAGTACAATCTTTACTTTCTCAGAACAAGACTATTTAACGCTGGTCCTCCAGGGAAATTCTGACTTGATTAGAATTCTCCTAGCATTTTCAGTACAGCAGCATTCTCTTTTACAAACTAGGCAAAGACATACCTTATACAATCTGATTGTTGTTTCAGCTACTTGTTTTGCTTCTCCATTATGTGCAGATGAAACACTTCAAATTGAAAATTAGAAGCATTAACTGTATTAAGTGAGGATAGATTCCAAAAGAAGAGGCAAAAGATAAAAAAAACTCTTTCCTCTTAGGTCAACCAGAATTTCAGTGTGTGAATATGCAACTTATTTTCATGTGCTCTCTTTGGTGTACCGTAGCTAACTATGTAATTTTATCAGACAGTCTGTCTGGGAAGATTCAATTTTATGACAAGTGAAAGAAATGTGAAAATGGTAATTATGAGGAGATTAATGCAGTACATGTTGAGTTTATACATTAGGAGGTGGATTTTTTTCCTTTCTTTCATGAGTGGCTGTAGGGGTTTTGCACTTTAAAAGCTCCCAGTAGAGCCTCTCTAAATAATAATAAAGGATCTCAGATTCCTCTGAATACATTTTCAGAATTAAGATATGGTATCTCTCGGTGTTGGAAGGAGTGATCCAGCCCATCTCAACTTTCACTTGCTCTCCTGAACAATGGTCCTTTGCTGTCCTAATATCTTAAATGGATTAATGTTCTAAGGATGCTTAAATGGGATTGTGGAGCTTTCGTTTACACTTGGGACACTATTCTTCATTCACAATTCTTTTCTCAGTACTCAGCATTGGTTTTGTCTGAAGGTCAATTTAAAGACATCTTAAAAGCCTTATCCCCATTTTTACTTTCCTTTTCAGACTTCATAGTATGCTGAAGTAGTTCAAAAGCACTGCAAAGCATGTCAGACGCACTTTTGTCTTCAAAAGCTCAGAATTTAAGGGCTTAACCCAGTTTGCGTGCAGCTAGTCAGTCACACTTTGATTTCAAAGAATGAGTGCAGTTATTCAAATGGGTAGGCGTTTGCAGAATTGGTCCATTCAGAACAATAAATAAGGAGGGAGGGAGGACTTTTTTTTTTGCAAGACTTGAGTGTGTTTGGCTGTGATTTATATTTCATAAAGAGTGGCTGACAGCCCAAGTACCATTATGTTGTGTGGTATGGAAGCAGGTAGTACAGTAGGTAATGAAGAGAAGGTACTAATGCCCTCTTACACTACTTGTCATGCTAAATCAACAGCTGAAATTCCTCCCTAGGCAGACATATGAAGGGGAGTGGGGATAGGTATGAGCTCCTCTCTCCACTCTGAGCTGGTGCTACTCTGCTCTCGTGAGACCCCACTTGGAGTACTGTGTGCAGTTCTGGTGTCCCCAGCATAAGAAGGACATGGAACTATTGGAGCAAGTCCAGAGGAGGGCCACGAGGATGATCAGGGGCCTGGAGCACCTCCTGTATGAAGACAGGCTGAGAAAGTTGGGGCTGTTAGCCTGGAGAAGAGAAGGCTGCATGGAGGCCTCATAGCAGCCTTCCAGTATCTGAAGGGGTCCTGCAATGATGCTGGAGAGGGACTCTTCATCAGGGACTGTAGCAATAGGACAAGAGGTAATGTGTTCAAACTTAAAACAGGGGAAGTTTAGATTAGATATAAGGGAGAAGTTCTTTACTGTGAGGGTGGTGAGGCACTGCAACAGGCTGCCTAGAGAAGTTGTGAATGATCCATTGTGGCATATCACGATACGGACTCAAGTTGATGAGGAGACTCAAATCCAACTTTATTACAATCAAGCCCTTTTTATCCCCTTATTCAGTACTTTCCCAGCCTGCACAAGCATGTCACGTTCAATCTCATTGGCCCCTGTAAAAACCTCCAGGTAAATAGTCCAATCACAGTGCTGCAGACCCTCTCACAACCCCCACATCCTCTGGCCTCCAGCTGAGATTCCTGCCACAACTACATCATGGCCATTCTCCCAAGGCTTGCTCTTCAACCTTCCCTGTCCTTCAACCCTGCAACTCATTGCCCCAGAGCTTGTCAAGCACCAAGGCCTCAGAGCTCATTCTCAAACTCTTTTTCATGCAAATCTTATTGCCTTCACTCCTCACTGTCCATCTCTGGCAGTGTTCAAGGCCGGGTTGGACAGAGCCTTGGGCAACATTTTAGATTGGATATAAAGAAGAAATTCTTTACTGTTAGGGTGGTGAGGCACTGGAATGGGTTGCCCAGGGAAGCTGTGGATGCTCCATCCCTGGCAGTGTTCAAGGCCAGATTGGACAGACCCTTGGGTGGCATGGTTTAGTGTGAGGTGTCCCGGCCCATGGCAGGGGAGTTGGAACTAGATGATCTTAAGGTCCTTTCCAACCCTAATTATTCTATGATTCTATGATTTTTCTGGAAATGTCACTAGCCATAAAAGCTGAAGACATTCCTCTTGACAGAAGAGAAAGAGTAGGCATTTTATCAGAGCAATATTTTGCACAGAGCAATTTCCTCTCTAAAAATCACAATTTCTCTTTATTATTAATAACACTGTGATTAACAGTAGACAAAAAGGAAACCAAGCCACAAATGACTCCTGTGAATTCGTGTACTTTTTAGAAATTATTATTAAAAGCATGTATATATGTGGATCATTTTGTTCAGTCTTTTTAAAGGATAATTTTTGAAGATAAACTGAACAAGAATGTTATAAGTTTAAACCTCAAAGTGTCTTTCAATAATTATTAAGGAATAAAGAACAATTTTTGAAATGGAACATTCCCAATGGTATATCATACTATGTAATTTCACTTTCTTCTACATTGTCAGTTACTTTTAAAGTCCACTACTCTGCTTTTCATGTCATTATACTTACAGTTAGATCTATAAAAAGACATACATGTCTACTTTACACTTGATTTGACAAAATAAAAAATGTAAATCAGTCGCTAAGTCCAGGAATCCATGCTTTAGAAGTTTCTTAGGTACTTAACATCTACAGTATGCCCTGCAGTGCTGTACAGGGTGTTAATATTGCTCAGATTCAATATAGTATGACACCTTGAAGATTAAAGCTGTGTGCCAGAAGCATTGTAGTTGCCTTAATATGGCCTTCGTGCCAAGAGCTATCCTGGCATAGGCACATAGTTTTTATGCCAAAACCTCATTCATATGGAGTAAAATCAAGCAGAAAATATCGTCATAGACTCCATGGTGTAGACTTGCTCAGGAATTCTCTGGAACTTCTTCAAGAATGGCTGGAACTGCCTGAATCATAATGTTACTGAACCCTTAGAGAGTACTTGTAACCTGACCGGGCACATCCCACCTTGCATAGGTTGCAGTTGTTATAAAGGATGTTTCCAGTGCGTATTTCTGTAAGCTGATGGTTAAGCACTAGCATATTAGCCTTGTATTAACTCCAGAATGCAGCAGAAATGGAAAGAAGCAGAATTCTGTCCTCAGAGTAACTGTGGATATTTAAGTTTTTCCCCAAAACATTCACTGGCACAAAGATAACCCTTATAGACAAATTAGCATATTTACTGTAGAGTGGTCTACAGTACAGAGTTCACTATATGTAATATTTAGCCTTCCTTTATTAAATGCACTCTAAGAATGTCCAGATAGGGTCCAGGAGATATTTCTTTTACTTACCAGTAAAATGCTCTAAAATGTGAGGATACTTTGAAAAAGGTACTCGCATAATTATATGCTTAGTATTAGAAGAAATCTCAGCAATGCAGATTATATGTAGATATAGATATAGATGATATAGATAATTTTAAGGTAGTTACTTGTCAAGTGTGGTAAGATTTCAGAAGGTTCCCAGTTTAGCAGACTTGAGGTCTAGACTGGCTCCTGGACCCATCCCTTCATAACTACTCAGAAACCTGAGTACTCTTGAGCACAGGATGGAGATTTGGCAGCAGGTATCTTCTTTCTCGCCCTGTTGTGAAGACAGGGTGCCACTGGTATACTTATTGGGGCAGATGCGTCTGGATGTGCCTTGAGGTCAGTGTAGGAATTCAGATAAGACTGTGACTCCAAGATTCACAGTCTGCCAGTTACAGAGAAAGGTATCCTTTGTTACTCTGTTTCTTCCATCCCCAGATAATCCCAAACAGAAAAAAAAACATTGCTGTGTTACTGGAAACCAGCTGTTGAAAGACCTTTTTTCTCAATATAAAGTTTGAAAAAAAGGTTTTCAGTATTTTTCTTTCCCCAAGCCTTCTTTGCTCACAGTTATCCAGATACCTATGCAGACAGTACACCTAAAATAATCCTTTCTACATAATAGTAATTCAACAAATAGCAATTCTCAACCACAAACTGTAACCCTGTTAGAAGCACAACTTAGCAATGCACAAATGAACTCTGAGAGCAAAGATCACTATATCAAGGGCAATCATCCTTTTCTGAGCAGGCTAATATGCATGTTAGAGCAACCACTGCAAGAAGCTACACTGAATTCCAGGCACATGTACAGTAGGTAATCCAAACTAGAACTGACCTTGGCAGCAGTCCAGAGATGATATTTTCCTTGGGAGAAACTGCTCTTGGACTGTTTCTGCAAAGGTGCTAGACATTAACATTGTATTTATAGACCTTTTTTTTTTAATTATTTTTTTCACTCATTTAAATTATAAGAGATTTTGTAAAGATACAAATCTTCCAGGAGGGTGGAGAAAGGCAGTGATGAGACCTAGCTGATTTCGAAAGAAAATGTGTTGAGATCTCAAGGAGAAACTACCCCTACTGCGAAGAAAGACTGGGATTTTGGACAAAGGCCCAATTTGCTGGGAAATTCTCAATGAACTTAATACAAGGTTACAGCAGGTTACCTATAGCAGTTATGGCATCTCCACCTTTGGAGCCAGCCAGTGGGCTGACCTGATGCAGTTTTGGTTATAGTCCTGCTTTAAGCTCAAGGATGGACTAGATGGTGGCACCTCTTGGAAAATGTATTTGAGAAATGGCAAAATACCATAAGATAAAAAACACATTAGGTCTTCCTAAGCACAAACCAATGAAAATAATATCAGAAGAATTAAGTTTCAGAGGGGTTTTTTTTAGATCTGATAGGAGCTTAACACTTGTGCATAGATTCTCACAGGTATTTAGGCCCCTTACTGAAGCTGACAATAACGAGTTAAGTGCCTATGTACCTTTGATGATTTTTTTAATTAGTTCTGTAGTAATCTGCAATCCTCAGATGGAGGCTTAATAGGTGAAAACTATTATAATTATATATATTATATCTGTTTGTCCACAAAATGAATCATCACAGATTTAGTTTTCTTTCCTTTTGCTTCATAGTATGTGTGACCTTCTTACATTTAGTGGGATTTGACCTAAAGAACTGCAATTTCTGGGTGGAAAAGGATACATATTTGTATATTTTAACTTTTTTTTTAAGAATAGTCTCCTCAAGGCCACCTAATTTTATAATTGGTTTGGTTTGGTTTGGTTTGGTTTGGTTTTGTTAGCTAAATGAAGCTGTTGAGATGGTCTGTATGCTTGTAAGTGTAATCTGATGACTGTAGTCATTTTTAGGAAAGCATAAATTTAAACTACTTAATACACACAAAACAATAAAATAGTACATCTATATTTCTGAGGACAGTGATCAAGCATCTGTTCTCATCTCACTTTATGTTTACATATGCTCCTGCCTTCCAAAATGTTCTTCATATCATTTGTAAAGAAAGAAGAGTAATATATTCCATATCTGCATGCATTCTTAGGCATTTGATATTTTCTAGAAACCTGTATGTTTGGTAAAGCTACCAAACTACTCCAAACTACTTCTGGATAAAAGTGCTTTGCATTCCACGGTATATTCTAAATATTCTAGGCAAATATTGAGGTATTGCAGCATCCATCTTTGCACAGGAAGAAGACCAATGTTTTTAGGTTGGTTGTTTCTTTTTTTTTAATGATATCCTTTTAATATTACTGATGCTTTGTTTTTATACAAGACTAAGAATATAAAACTTCCTCATTTAAAAAAGCAAAGCAAATAAAAACAAAACATAAAAAGCAACAGTCCCAAACCCTTTGCATCCATTGCTTTTGTCTTTGAAGCCAGGAATTATGAAGATCTTTTCTGAACATCCAGACTTAAGGTAGTTACTTAAGCTATCAGTACGATTTTTCAGAGAAATGGTGCATTTACAGTGACTTCAAGACCTTTTGATGCTTACCTAAAATAAAACATTTCTTGTACTAAAAATTTTAAATGCGGATATTAAAGTGAGATTTTGCTTACCGTTTATGTCATGTTTTTCTTGTACAGCTGAGAAAACAGTATTTCTAGATCTTTATTCCCAATAAATAGATTTGTACAATATGTCATCTCTTTATCATGATGTAACAGTTCCACATAGAGTACTGTCCAGGAAAAATTTGCAATTCATTCTGAATAGTTACTTACTAGACTAAGAGCAAGAAGTTTAAAATTCTAGGCTATTTCTAAACGGACACAGAGAAGTGGATTAAAGGCTTCACTAGCACTATTGAATTAATAAGTATTTAGCAGCTGATATCTACAACATATTTCAGTTCTTAGTGGTGTAAGATTGGAACAATCCACAGGGTGTGTAAAGTCATCAAATTAATTTTTCTTAACTGAAGCAAGAATACATGTAAGTTGATATTTTTATTAAGCTATCCCTCCAATAAAAGATATTTTACTAATCATCCTGTTCCAGTGATTAACTATCCCTAACATTTGAGGACACTAGTCTTTAAGAGCATGTGACTATATGCTCACTTGTAAATTATTGAGATTTTAATACGAGGCAGCTTCCATGTGTATTTTACAAACAAACATATACTTTGTAAATCAACATCTACCATTATTTCTATGAAACCATCAATAGTAATACTGTTGAGGTTAATGGAGATTTTAATGTTAACTCTACTGACTATATTTACTTGAATAAAACTAATTGGGAAATCAACTTCTACCTTTTGCTTTCCACATAATCATCAATAATACTAATGTATTTAAATCGGAGAGAAAAATAAACATCCACTTCAAGAATCAATAATGCTGGTAATGATGTATATAACAGAATATAGCTAGCTTTGACCCTCCTCTGCACAAGCAACTCATTCTGATTAGCAAACCAAGCAAAACATAATGTGGAAAATACATAGACAGTGGTAACCCTGATGTTAACATGTCCAATATATGGAACTTGACTTCATCAGAAGGTTCTGATGATACCATAAACTGCTTTCAGGACTGAGTTACAATCTCAGTACTTGATAAAAGGAATGATAATTTAGTACATCAATGTCTCTCGTTGCTGCGGAATATAAGATCCTTGTTTCTACTACAAGACTGATTTTTAGGTTCACTATATCTCATTTATCTTTAAACAAGTTTCACATACAATTATTCAACTGAAGATCAATTTACTGTTATATATTAAATATTGTTTAGATGGTGCTTTATGCTGGACTTTTATTCAAGCAAAACTGTAGAAAGATTTCATTTTGTGCTTGCTGGAAAAGATGAACAATTGAAACTAAAATGATCTTATTCACATTATTACGAAAGCACCTTTCATGTAAGACAAAAATCAAGCAATATCAGCTTTATTTTACAGTACTAATTTTTGGTGGTTTTTATATTAGCTTTTGTTTCTTTGTTTGTTTTGTTTTGAGTTTCTTTAACAACCGATTTTCAAATTTTTCAAATTAAAACATTTCCATTTCCTAATCTGAAACAAATAGAACAGCCTATATTTCTAGCTCAATCCTGTGTAATTCCATTTCCTGGATAGTAAAGCAGTTGCCTTCAGTGCACTCAGTGTAACACTTTCTGCCAGCTTTTTAGAGCCATACTTGCAGAAAGACAAGAAAGACACCTATCATCTAAAGATCTTATATCTACCTGATATTGAAGCAGAAGCTTCAAACAGACTAGTATGGTTTCACAGCAGATGAACAGTATTGTATTTTTATTGTAAGCAATCCTTACAAGTAGGTCATAATAAAGAACATTTGTAGTAGCTCATCAAGATTTTTTTAAATGGAATTAATTGTTCCTATTCAAATATAGAGGACCTATATTATTTTCAGAATTAAGATCTAGCTAGAGGCTTTTCATATTAAAAGTTACATATATTTTACCCTCTTCTCAAAATCTGTAATTGTTGATAAATTCTTGGATATAAAGATTTTATTTGCATGTTATAAAAAACATTATTTTCTTCTTTTACAAATCATTGCTCTTATATATACATAAATTTTTATACATAAAAATAGAAACATTGTATCTGACCAATGAGAATAGACTTTTGTGCTCTCTAATTCAGCCTCTCAAATCCAACAATAATTTCTTTGTTATAATTGCTATAGACTCATAATAGTCAGAATATATTCTGTTTTGTTAAACTGAATTGTTTTAACTTAACAAGACCTTACAACTGTGGTATTAAGTTTTAACAAAAATGCTATTCACACATTTTAAATGTGTTATTAGTCATGTACTCCACAGGAAAAAAAACCACATATTATTGTATGTTCTTCCACATATTTAATCTGCTTCCATTCACCCACTGTGAATGGAACTTAGTCATGGACTAAGGTGTCAAGTCCACCCATGCAAAATTAGACTACAGGTCTTAGCTGAGATAAGTACTTATGTCAGATCATAATAACTGCAATACTAAGGAGGTATCAAATTTGTGGGAAAAGATCAATGAAAAGAAAATTATCATAGTCTACTGAATTTTTCCCCTCCAATCCCTCAGCCCTGTATAATTCTGATTAGCAAGACTGTTAAGTTAAAGCCAGTTTCCTTCTGTCTACCTGATATGCCTTCTGATATATTTCTAGGGATAACTGGAAAGTTGAGCTGTGCCTACGAGATAACAAGTGCTTGTTTCCTCTTCTTCTTTCCTTCTTTTCTTTGCTTTTTTTTTCTTTTTTTTTTTTAATGTTTTTGATTTAGAATCCATTTCATCCTATTGATTTCCTCTCAGAATAAAATAGCTATTACATGCATAAAATGTGGGAGGCTTGTACAGCTTCTGCAAATCAATAGTCAAAATGGATAATTTCTATGCCTCAGAACTGTAGCTGACATAATTCTGTAACATTTTTTTCAGGATAATAAGAAAAAACAAACAGAATAGAGAATGAAATACTGCATGGTAGTTTATAAAAGCAGAGTAAAATTAGGAGATCTCATATAGCTATGAATGTGTTAGGTAGAAAACTTAAAAGGAAGATTTTTTCACAAATTAATCTTTATTTTCCTTACTAATTAATAAACACCATGCTGTGAATAACTGGTGGTAATGTTCTAATAAGAAAAATCAATAAATTTACACCCAGGGTCACCGTAATTGATGCTGCAGAATAGAAAAGTGTATTCTCCATTGATCCTTTAGCAATCTTCTAACAAAAAAGGAGAGGAAAGAAAGCCAATTACTGTAGTATGCCTCTGAAAATGATAAGATTAAAACAAGCTAATTATGTGTTCTTGAATAACTACAATTTTTGATGAAAGTAAGTAGAATAAGGGCATCCTGTGTCTCCAGTACAGAGATACTACTTTTTACTAATTAAAATACTGTAATTTTACATTTAACATTTCCTAACCAATAGGCAAACAAATAGTTTGAAAAATAAAGCTTAAAAATCTTTCAGGATGAAGCCTTTTGAAGTTGCTGTGAACATACAATTTAATTGAAGAGTGAAACAAGTTCCTGGAACATTGAAGGTCTAAGGAAGTTTCATACGTGAGCAAACAGCATTTATGGAGAAGGACAATGACTACAGAAATAAAATCCTGGAGAAAGCTGTCCATTGCTTTCTGTTTTCCCTAAATATCTATTGTTCCATTAAGTGATTCCAACATAATACAACATATGTAGAACCCTGATGCCTTCAAGTGCAGGTTTATATCTTTATCATACTGGAATATAGCTCCAAGAATTTATAAAAGATCAATACAAAATGACATAGAAAGTCAGCAGCATCTACTGCTCATTTTGGTCTCATGATACAATAAAATAAGTTTCTTTTAAAGATTATAGGTGTATAACTTTTCTTTTAAACTAATAGTAAAAGTCATTAAAATAACTGTAAGTAACTGGATTTTCCTTCTTCCTTTCCTTTGCTACTGCCTACAAACTCAAACCCACCAGAAAGCAATGTAAGATAAAGGAATTATTTAATACCACTTGAATGCACATGCAACTACATGTATAGCTATTCTGACTTCAAATACTTGATTTCAATTTAGGGTATAGCATGCCACTTTAAAGTTAAGACTCAATCAGATTCTTCACCTCCAGTTATTCTGTCACGGATGTACATACAAACCACCTGTTACTTTGCCATGCATGTGTCCCATTGAGCCTTTACAAAACTTTAGGTTGTTTTCCTTGACATATTTAATTCTCTCCAATATTGTTGGATTCTTTTATTTTGACCATAATCAGTAGTCTACTCATTGTCTCCCAAATTCACCTTTTTGTTTACATCTCATGCCCAAAATATTCTAGTTAAGGTCTGTTTTCTAGCATTCTCAACTAATCATGACTGGGACTCTGAAATGAAAAGCTATCACTTGTAGCATATATTCCGCACTTGAAAGTCACTGGATAAAATAAAAAATAAATTAGGAAGTAAGGACTAGGTTAATCTTTAGACTCTAGTTTTACTGAAACATCTAAACCCATGTACACTGGGGTTTGAAATCCAACTGCATTCTGGTCATTCACTTGTACTGGTTTGCAGCTGTAAATTCTAGGAAACCATTTTAGTTTATTATTTATAAGATTCCCTTTCTGTATTTTTTACATATTTTTTCCAGATCATCAGCTATCTATATTAGCTCTTAAGACACAGACATAAAATCAGTGTATTTGGAGCAATTCTCTAAGTTGAGAAGAACTAACTACTGGAATAAGTTGGCCAAGGAAGTTGCGAATGCTCCATCCCTGGCAGTGTTCAAGGCCAGATTGGATGGAATCTTGGGTGACATGGTTTAGTGTGTGGTGGCCCTGCCCACAGCAGGGGGGGTTGGAACTAGATGATCTTAAGGCCTTTTCCAACATTAACCATTCTGTGATTCTATGATTCTACTGTAACTGCCTGATAATTACTGCATATGTTATTTTCTGTCTTTCTTAACCCAGGTACGTTATAACCTATTGTCACTATAGTTCCGTTACAACAGGTGTGTATGTTTTAAAGTGGGAGATTTTTTACATACATAGAAGAGGAAAGATGTAGATTCGCAGACAGATTCTCAGTAACCAGTCAATAACAAATGGCAAGAAAGGCTGCTGAAAAAGAATAACATTACTGTGGAAAAACAAATACTCTCACTATGGAAAACCAGTCTTATGAGACTATATTTTACAATAGTCTTGTATATGTGAATTTGTTAGAACTTTCTTGGTCAAATACTTTTCAGAGAAAGAGCTGAGCTGCAAGTTATAGCAGATGTAAGAAGCTACACTTTGCCCTAGGCATTCTTTCACTAATTTTATTTTATTATTCAGTTCAGTGAGCTTGTGCAAGTTTAACATTTCAATTAGTTGTGTAACTACCTAAAATAAGTATCATAGAAAGTCATTCGTGTTTTAGGGAATCCTGATGCTGGTTCATGACATGGAAAGTATTTGCTCATATTCTTCAAACGTGTTTGATCAAACCTAGTGGGCTTTGCCGTAGGGGCAGGTTCCAGAAAGAATGTAAGATTCACTTCTCTGCCATTGCATAGACCCTGGCAACAGTACCAGGAAAGATGAAAACAGTCACTAAACCTGGCTAGTGCTCTGTGAGTTACCATCACCTGAACTAGTCAGGACATTCCTCTTTCAGGGTCATTGTACTTCTGAAAGAGAAAATAAATGTAAATAGTGTGTAAATTAACCACAGATATCACAGGGTGTCTCAGAAATAAAATTAAAAAGTAAAAATAAAATAAAAAAAAAAACAACCCACTAAATCAAAACCCACGCTTTTGATTCTAGTGCCATTCTTCCTTTAATATTATGTTGAAATACTCCATTGAATGCTTAGCAGAACACAGAGCATGCAGCATTATTTCAGATTTCAGCAGCTGAAACATTATGATTACAAAAAGGAAAATGTTTAAAGTTTTCAGTACATTTTATTGTACACCCTGTCTTCAAATACATATGTGTAAAATCAAAGTGTATTATAAAATTGCATTATACATATTTGGCTTCACTAGCATTATATTCCATTATTAGTGTCACTAAGATGAATATTTGCATTCACGTATGCTTCACTGGGCTCTTTTACAGCTGCAATTGTCAAATACTGTTGAAGCCATCTTAGTATCTAACAAGCAAGTAAGAAGATCAGAGAAAATAGAGACTGCTTGGAAAGAATAAAGGTAGAAAAAATGTTAATTCTCACCTGAAACCAAATTATACTCCTTTCAGCTTTGCATTGAGCCTGCTTATCTGATGACTTGCTCTTCTTATATTTTTATCTGTACAAAATGTGCTCAAAAAATACTAAATTAGAATAGCAGCATTTGTAGATACAGAGTTATGGATGAGATTCATTTCTAAAAATTAAGTATCCAGTCTAGTGTCATACCTATCCTCCTATAGTCTAACTTTGACTTTTAAAAAAACAACGAATGGAACTGGGTGTCACCAGGGAGAGAAATTCAAGTATTTTAGACATTTATTTCAGGATGTTCTGAATTGCCAGCTGTAGCACCCAAAACATTTATTTGCACTCATTATTTACTTTCAGACAGCTTAAGCTTGATTATATGAATTGTATGCTTCTAATTTTTAACTTGCCTTAAGTGAGACCATAGGCAAGAGGGAATAAAAATATGACTCTTACAATACCTGCTGGCTTCAGAATACATGTGTTCAATCAGTTACATTTCAGCAGGATAAGTCAGAAATTCAACAGCAAAGTCTATTTCTAAGAAATCTGATCCTAAAGACTTTGAAGCAGTCAAAATTGGTGGTTCATACAAAAATCCAAAAAGGATTTGCTTCTGTGAAAATTCTCAGGCATACCTGAATTTCCAAAGTCAGGAGAAGTTTCTGATATCTCACTTGTGAGATATCAGAAACAGTATAGTAGTAGTAGAATGGAAAGGACTTAGTTGGAACTAAAAAATGATGTAATTTTTCACCTGTTCTTGGTTTTTCTGAGAAAGCAGTGTCTGCAAATGGGTATTAAATATCCACAACTCTAATATAGGACCACTCAATGAAGACATTCTAGACATGCAAAAACATGAATTGTATTTTCCTTCAGGCTTATTTGCAAATAACTAAAATCATTACAACTGCAAGCTTATTTCTGAGGAGATCTAATTAAACATATGTGAAGAGCATTTTGAGAGCCTCAGTCTAGGGCTTTGCTGAGCAATCTAACGGTCAGAATTCAAAAGACTGTTTATGAGATAGAGTTGAAAAAAAATCTCTGTTTTTCAGAAAAAAATGTAGATTCAGAAGGGCAACTGATAGGACAACCTGTATGTTCTTGTATACATTTTTACCAAGGAACCTTGTCTAACATAGGTCAGATAAATCACAAATAAAATGCGCCTACTTTACTACACTGTCTAAGGTGTTAGAAGATGAATCCTTGCTTCAGAATATTTCATCATTTTGACCAGATTTTCTATACTCTTTGCTAAGTAGCTCTTTGCCAAAAACTTTTCCTACTTCATAATTTGTTCATTATTCTCCTCACTTGGCCCTCATACCTTTTCTTCCCTGAATTCTACCAGCTACCTTTCTATTATTCTTCTTTCTCTTCTTTTGCCTTTGTCTTTGCCTTCACCTTTAGGTTTGTCTTTGTTTCCTCTTCCCTTTCCCTTTCCTCTCCCCTTCCTCTTTTTTCTGTCCAGTGCTGCTTCTCCACTGCATGCTCCTTAGAGTGAAAACAACAAAATGTTTGTATTTGCATATTTCTTTGTAAATGACAAACTGATCAGTCTTCATCAGTTCTAAATAAAAAATAACCATAGAGGGTTGGAATGTGAGTAATAATGCTGGCTCTCCAAATTTCTATAGGGCTCAGTTAGCCATTCTGTATGCTACAGAGTAAGTTGCTGATAATGCTGTCATTCAGTGCCTAAGAAAGTGTTCTTACCATTTCTACACTAAGAAAGGCAGAATCAAAATGGTTTTTTTCAAACTATAGTTAGACAGTGAGTTTATAAAGTCTTTCTGAAAGCATGCTGCATAATAAATGTCTGAACGGTTTCAGTTCTTTATTGTCGGTCCCAGACTATAATATTCACAGAATAGTCAATCAGGTCTGTTGTTGAAAATATAGAATTGACATCTGTTTACATCTTATATCCTTATGATGTACAAAATATTCAAGAAACCTGAACATTCAAAAATAAGCATATCTATATTCTGGAGGATTTCTACATAAAGGGTGTACATGCATATGTTTAAAAACAGGTGTGTGTGTATCCTTATTGTGGTTAGTGTTTGTGTATGAACATATATATTTGATTACTGCTTTTCATTCCTTTACACATTCTTGTTCTTTATGATCTATTATTTCTTTCTGGCTATAAAGCAGCAAGTGCAAGCACCTCTACAACTAATAAAGCATATATCTCTGCTTTGAATACATTATAGTTATAGCACTAAACAAAGAGCATTTGGGGAACTTTTAATAGCAATACAACATGTGTTGGTCTTATATGCTTTAACTCCGCTGTTTCTGTAATAACAATCAAGTTTGCTACTTTTATGCTACAGGTGGAAACGTTTTCCTGGTTTACATAATTCTACAGTACTATACCTTATTGAAATACAAGGGAGAAAAATCTCTTTTAGATTAATGGATTTATTTTTTTTAAGATGTTTCTGTATTCTAGGGCCTACCTGATCCTCAAAATTATTGAAAATACTTTAGAAAACATCATTGCAGACTAAATCCTATTGGCCTTTCTCTCCGAATAAATGAAAGATTTAATTTTATCTGATTCCACCTAGTGATATATGTAAGATAATATTTTTCACTGTAGAAGAAGAAATTATCAAAGCTAACCCAAAATGCATATACTTTGTTTCTGCAGTAGCAGGTTATGAAAAACAAAATTCAAACAAGTACCAAAATACTTGTAATAGCTGACTCTTGTGTAAAGTGAATAAAAATAATGTGGGAGAAACAGAGAAATCATATGAACTTGGACTGTCAGAAAAAAAGCCACATAATTTCTTTCACAGATCTGAAGAGGAATGAGTTGGAAAAAGCAAATGATCATTTATGGTATGAAATATGATATTTTGCGTTCCACACACTAATTAGGTAGAATGAGGTAGAGAAAATCTCTTTCTTGTTTAAGAAAAGCCTTATATCTGCATCACATAATCTTGTACATCAAGTTTGATGATATAATAGGAAAATGGCAATGTGCTCCCAATTTTCCTTTGGATTTTTTTTTTTTAATTTAAACTGCCTGTGTTACATTTTGCATTGTCCCTCCACTTTCCCAACCTAAATCATGTTACATTTTATTATTGATTGAATAAATCTACTCCACTTTATCTGTCAGAAATTACTACTGGGCATCAATATCTGGCAACAGAAAAATATTTTTAAAATTTCAATATACATTACTCTCCATGGACCACAATGTATCTAATTCACAACTATTATTCTGATTGAAAAATGTGGTTGGAAATCATCTTCTCCTTGAAAATATTTTTAAAACTGGTTAACAAGCATTCAAGATTTTCATGATTTTTACACTTTCCCAAACCCACTAATAATTCCAGTGCTGCCCTCCAGTGCTTTTAGCCATTCATAGGCTCCAGGAATATTCATCTCACAAGGCATAGTTCTAGAACTGGCATTAATTGGTACACTGATTGGCAGAGCATAACCTACCATGTCATGCCTAGAAGTGGTCCATCTATGTCAATACTGAAGGATGAGAGGTGGAATGCAAGCAGAAGAACTCAATGTCACTACCCAGGCTGGAGGACAAGACTTTGGTCTCCAGGGCATATTGTCCACCAATGATGCTAAGACATTGGAATTTAAAAGATAAAACCCACGCTTTTCCTCTGTATGCTAGTTGTGAGTTAACACAGATGTCAGGAAAATGACCACTTTATCTTTCCTCCTGAGCCTTCTACACCACCACAACCACCCCCACTCTTTTTCTGTCACTCTTGATTACATCCCAAGTCTAGGCTTCTATTTACTGCCTGAAGATACTCTACCAGTCATGTTAGACTCAATCTCTCTGTTACTCAGTTTTCCTGCAATAATTTCTATACTTTTTCCTACAGTGTTTAGAATTAGTGGTGATCAGCCACTCTTGTACAGGTCAGCTATAAGACCACCACTATCTCTAAAAAATGTCCCAGTATCTGTTTTCCTGTTTTCACCACTATACCTAAAAGTTAGCTAACCAAAAAAAAAAAAAAAAAAAAGGAAGAAATCTGGCTTTGAGAAACATAATAACAGAGATAAATTATAAATGAAGACTGATGCTCTACTATATCTTTTATCCGTATCTCCTTTTCTGAGATTTTAAATACTTTGGGGCAGTTTAGCAACAACAGAATCATGCAAAACAGGAACATAATTGATGCATGCCCTCTATTCTGACTGAGAGAGGAGCCTGTATTTATTTATGCAAAAGAGAAGGCTGATACTTTCCCTCCAGTATAGTGGTAACTCAGACTATAGGCAGCAGAAGTGTAAGGGGCATTTCATGTGGAACAGCCTGAGTTTTCAGTCTGCTTATTGAGGAATATGTCTTTTCGTACATACCACCAAATGCACTATACTTCTACATGTCGAGGTCATTAGTGTATACTACTTCAAAATAAATCTTCAGAAATCAAAGATAATATTGAGGTAGGAAACTGATTCGATATTATACACAGAAGTTTTTTTCCATTACATTAAAAGTGAAAAAGAATAAGCACTTTGTAAGAGAACTGGTAGTTGCTATTTGACTGGACATGAGTTGTATTTCTTTATCTTAATTCCTGGCATTTCTGTCATGAATTGTCATGTCATGTTCAGTTCAGTCACTTTAGTTTATAACATGAGACAACAAGCATGACAAAATATGTCACAATAACCCAGATACTATGTGTAGAAATTTTTAGGGAAAAAAAACCCAAAACAAGCCAAATGACAAAACAAAGCCAATTTCTCTTTCAGCTTGGACGTTATCCTTCCCCTCTATCTGCCACCCCCAAAAAGAAAAAAGAGTCAAAACGATATTCTTCCCAACTGCAGCTGAAATAATATATTTTAAAGTTTGTGTTTGTCTCTTCTTTGTTTGACAGATGTTTTTATGTATTTCACTAACAACAGACAGCTAAAGGGATGTTTATAAGCTAACAACATAAATGAATGGAAACAATTAAATGTAGCATGTAATATTGAAGAGAAATTTTGTTAGCCCGCTTTTCATAATTCATTCAAGATGAGAAGCTGACATTCAGGCATAACATTAATTCTTCTATGAGATCTTGATTACATCCAGTTTTAAACATAAATAGACTTTTAAAAGTTCAAGCAGATTAAGTGATCTGGTCAAGGTTATAGCGTGAAACTATGTATTGAATTTATTCTCAAGCATGGCACACTTCAGCTTTTCTATATGCCATACTGCTTTTCCATTTCTGTTTTAAATCAAGAATCAACCCAGCATGGTATAGAGCATACCAGAACACTCTGTACTGAAAAATGAAAGCACCAGATGCTTGATGCAAAATGTAAAACCTGTCAGAAACAGACATAGAAAAGTTACATTTTAAGAAGGCTTTAGTATGTAATCTGCTTATTCCAAGCTTTTTTCAGACTTTTATAAAAATTATAAAGAGGTGACACTGTAGACTAAAGCTGTTTGTCTGCAATTTGCAGGGATCATTTTTTTGTCAACTGGTAGTCTTTTCCAATGTTTTTCATTATTAGAGGAACCAATTAAAACATACTCAGACTGTGCCATATATGCTAAGTATATAATTTGTAGAAAATTCTTATCTGTCCATTACCTTTATTCTATTCCATTTTCTTTCCCCTGTGTTGGGGTAGTGAGCTCACTTTTTTCCGTTTTAATAAGAGTTTTGTGTTAAAACTGGCATGTTGAAATGTCTGACATGAGAATTCTCAAACTGTCTTAACTAGATTTTGGCATTTAATAAGCTGTAAACTGCTGAAGCTATTTGCAGATGAAGTCTCATTTTTGTCCATCAGCAGGGGGCTGGGAGAATAATTAATTGAGTGAAAGTTAAAATACGGACAGCATGGTTACATTTATGCAAATATTGAGGGAGAACATCTAACAGGAAAGAAAAATAGCTTGTAACTGATTGGTTTGGTTTTGGACCAAAATCCACAGGGTCCATTTAAACACTGCAGATTGTGCATATGACAATTAAGACCTATAGTGTTTGGGGGTTTTAATATACTTTCTGCAATGGAAAAAATAATAGAAAAGAGAGTCTTCACTAAGAGTCAAAGTTCCAAATCCAGTGAGACAATTCTATTCCTCTTTTAAATCCTTTTACTGCTCATGAATGTTAAAATAGATTAAAAAAAATGGTATTACAAAAAATCACATGATGCATGTGCCTTCAACCATATGCCATTCTTTGCTGTTTATTTCTTTTATTCATATGCATCCTGGTACACCAAAGATTCTATTTAATTAAAGTTAGTTAAAAACGTAAACCACAGCGTTCAGGACAGCTGCTAGAGGTATTGACCTGGGTACTGCTTAAGGTGATGAGAAGCTCTTTCATTTATTCTACTTTATATTATATTGTCCTGTAAGATATTTTGCTGATTTTTTTTTTCCTCCTGGCTGCTACTGTATATTGGAATGATTCCTGAATTAAAACTAAAAGCAGCAAACATGAATATTTAATTCCTGATTGAATGATGATTAAAACACTTTCTCTTTTGTAACTTTGGGGATTATATTATATATTTACAAGATAAAAATTGCAACCTTGTTCACTGATTTTTGACTGTACTTGAAGAGCATCTTGTGCAACAGATACAATTTGTAAAGAGATTTTGCTAGGGAATTTAAACTCTACTTCCTCTTTCATCATTTATGTGGTTTAACTTGAGCTTCTTATTCCAGCAGGGTAACAACTAGCAAATAGTTCAGTTTTATAAGGCAGAGGAAATAAAAAGTGTATTACTCATTTATGGTAAATATAATGTGCACAGATTTCTGCTGACCTCAACATTCCTGGATTTGATGGATTCTTCCTATATTCCAATGTTACCAAATCTGCTAGAATTGGCTCACGCTAAAGCTTGAAAAGGAGAAGAACTTAATAGGAAATTAAATGCTCCCTATTTTCTACATCTGTATCAACAGGAAAGCGAACACCTGATTCTCATTCATGCAAAGGTTTCTTTACAATTCTTGGAGATGCAAAGTGTCAGGCATCTTTAGAGAACACTTGGAGCTCTGTGTGGGAAACTGCATCAAGCATCTACTCAACACAGGCACTGCAATGTGGATAGATACTCACTAACCATTTATGTTCTACTTAAGCTTGCCCCAAAGAAAATTACAATGGAAGGCATTATTTACTATCTCATGAGGTTTAAGCACTCCTCTTTGAAGTTTGCAGTTATTTTTTTAATCCAAGCACCATTTATAAATGAGTTAAACTTCTGAATACAAAGAAACATATAAACTAATATCTTGCTGGTTCAAACAAGGCAGAATTAGCATCCGAAGCTCTATAGGTATGTTTCCGAATGTAATTGTGAAAGAAAGTAAAAAACAATGAAAAATACATAAAGAGGAGATACTGTAGATCACTTTAATTTTAATAAGGCTTAGCACTGAAGTTGACTTTAGTCTTCCCAATATGTCAGAATTTTATTGTTTTATTATTAAATATGAAATGTAGTTTAGAATGGTTATTAACAATCAATTTAAGTAATCAATTTGCTAATGCATATTGCCTAACTTCTGCTTGTCAGGTCTCTAATAACTGTTGCAGTCCCACTGGTGGCTAGAAAAGTATTCATCATCCCATTCACTTAAAAAAGTGGAAAATATAAAATATGTCAATTGCTCAGTATCCTAATATAATACAAAGCACTGGCCAAATAGTGGAGATACAGCTGCTGTCTTAAATTACTCAGGATAAATAGGTGTTATCTCCTTTTATATTGCAATGTTTCCACTGAATTTGGTATCATAAGCTGTAAAAAGTATCCAGCTGATAAATATTTTCAATGAGCTCTGCTATGTCTGGAAATAATTATGTGTCTTAAAATATATACTTATCAAAAAACCCCAAACAAACAAAAAAAAAAACCCCACACACCCAAATTAGATTTTTATCCTGTGATCAGTGCATAGATCATAATGGAAAAAGCTTTAAAAAAAATTCAAAGTCTGTCTTTTCAATAGATATAAAGCCCCCTTATAACTGCAAATTCACAGCAGAAAAATGGGCAGTCATTTCACCTTAATTTTATTTACGTTGTAGAAGTGAGAATTCTGTAAGTGACTCTAGGAGGAAAGCACCACGATGTACCTATTTATTCTACTTATTGCTATCCTCATTATTAAATTAAGTTCATTTTGGAGTCTGATAACTCACCTGTATGACTCAAAAGGCATCATTCAGTAATGGATTGAAGATGGAAGAGAAATCAGGACTTCAAAATTACATTTGTCACATTATTCTTTATGAACTGCTTTTCTACTACTATCTTTGCATTTTCCAAGCCAAAGAAACAGAAATAAGAATAAACATCTGCCTTTTACTGCCTACCCGTGTGGGATAAGTAGCAGTTAAAACTACTGAAAAGAATGGTAATAAACTAGTGGTTGTGATTCAGTCAAGCTTATAACTCTTTCTGGGAACGTCATGAAACAGCAATGTAGTAAACACATAACCACATCTAACAAAGTTGCCTGCCAAAATAACTCTATCAAGACAGATTACGTAAATTTACATACAGGATGTCACAAAGTGCATTAAATACTATTTTAATGGGAATTATTAGTCCTTTTAGTATAGATGTGAGTGTATTTTAGAGAAAATGAAGTTGACTACAAGTCATGATATTTACCTGAAGTAGCCAAGAAAACCGGGTAATTCAGATGACCTAGTAGATATGCTTTCCTTAGAATGTAATCTTTCTGATTATATGAGCAAATTATTACATGCATTCCCCCTTTGTTGTATAATCAACAATAATGTAGCAGAGGATTTTCTGTAACAGTAACTTCCCTCTAATTGTCAACTTAGTAAGATTTTCATTTATTTATTTATTTACTACATTATTTTATGTTTTCTATGGAAAATATACTTTATTTTAAGATTCTTCTTAGCCAGCAGAAAAGGATGTATGTCAATAAAAGAAAAATATTAAATGTGAGAAATGCAAACTATGAAATTGTTATTCAGTAATTTGTAATCTGCCCTTTAAAGCAATGGTCAGTAGGTCTGGAGCTGGCTCTACACTCCATGTACTAGGTTAACTAAAAGAGATCTACTTTAAAAAA
Organism: Coracopsis vasa; assembly: GCA_026283785.1. Taxonomy (NCBI): domain Eukaryota; kingdom Metazoa; phylum Chordata; class Aves; order Psittaciformes; family Psittacidae; genus Coracopsis; species Coracopsis vasa. The sequence goes on from JANHGB010070236.1 coordinate 42,611, forward strand.
AAAAAAATCCAGTCAAACATAAGCATTTCTGCCAGTAAAGAAACAATGAAATTTTGGATTATTAACAAATTATGATCCCTCTTCTGGAATATCATTTGTGAACAAATGCCAAAATATCAAAAGGAAATCTGTCAGAAAATAATTAATCCTTATTTTTGACTCTTCGACGTATTTCTCAACTTTTGGATTTCATGCAGTGTCATGTCAATTTAAACAACAAAATTAGAAAACTTGAAGAACTGCTATCTTGTGAGACCAGAGAAAAAGTGTTTAAAATAAAAAAAAAAAAAGAAAAATAAAATAAAAAGCCGAACAGGAGCATTGTGGTGCATTACTTATAATTCAACTTGCCAGGAATTTTAAAGAACTTCCAGACTCACATTCTCAATAATTTTAAATTTGAGCTGTTTGTTCAGCTTAAGTTTACCTGTATATTCATCTAGTCTATCTTCCAGTCCTAGGTTTTACCTACACTTTTATTTAGTCACTGTTGAAAGCTACAGTACAGAAGATGCATAAAATCATGTTTCTTTTTGAGCTGTAATGCCTTGGCCTTTGATTGCTGAAAATCTTACAATGAAAAACGTTACTGTTAACTAATGACCCACAGTTTCTGAGAAAATAGTAACAAATTAAAAGAGTAGCACATCTGAGGGAAAGTTCCAATGACTAGTAAATTTCTAAGAGGCTCTTACAAAAAAGGGATATGCAGTTGTCATGATTTAAGCCCAGTTAGCCACACTCACTCCCCCCAACTTCCTCCCCACCACTCCGGAGGGATGGGGACAAGAATCAAAAGAATGCAACTCCCACAGGTTGAGATAAGAGCAATCCAGTAACCAAGGTATAACACAAAACCACTGCTACTACCACCAATAATAATAATGATAAGGGAAATAACAAGGGAAGAGAATACAACCGCTCACCACCCGCTGACCGATACCCGGCCTGACCGAGCAGTGATCTAACCCTTCCGGGTAACTGCTCCCAGTTTACATAGTGGGCCTGATGTGCTGTGGTATGGAATACCTCTTTGGCTAGTTTGGGTCAGGTGTCCTGTCTCTGCTTCCTTCCGGCTTTCCCTCCTACCTGGCAGAGCATGAGACTTGGAAAGTCCTTGTTCAGACTAAACATTACTAAGCCACAACTAAAAACATCGGTGTTATCAGTGCTGTTCCCAGGCTGAAAGTCAAAATCACAGCACTGCACCAGCTCCTAAGAAGGAGAAAAATGACTGCTACTGCTGAACCCAGGACAACCGCATAGTGTTATACCAAGAAAAAATGAGTTGTCCAGACCTTACAAATCAATCTTTCTAAACCTTTCTGTAGTAGTGAGTTTCTCAGTGAAATCCCAAAAGATTTTGAGACACAAAATTTGGATTTTTTTTGAACTATAAGCTCCCATATTTGCAATTTCTTCTAGGATGACTATGTCACATACTAGAACAAAAAGGTCTGTATAAACAACTCCCTGCCTATTCATAAATCCGTGCAAGATGGACTGTGCTTCTAGGCTTATTTTCAGTTCTTTCAGTGTCTGTCTGAGTTACTGAAAATTCTGCAAAAAGCCCTTTAGATAGTTTTTTTGCTGCTCCCACAGTGGCCTGCCTGTGTGCTGCCTTCTTCCTTCAGCAGTCCATGTCTTTGTGTGAGCTGCAGTCTGTCCACTGGTGCAATGACTGCTTGCTGCAATTAGCAGTATGGAAACTTTTCCTCTGGTGCATATTCACTGTCTCCATGGATATCACTTTTGTCTTTCCATTTCTACCTTGTCTGGTCACTCTCCTTGAAGGAACAAAGCACACAAATGAGAAGTCAACACATAGAAGAGCTGCTGTTAGCAGGGTGCCACTACACATACCAAGTCTCTTATAGTCAAGGGTTTGAATTGCAATGAACCAGCTACACACATGATGGAGGTGGGGGGATATGCATAGGAAAGAAGCAAACACAAAGCAATCAGATGTTAATTTCAGAGAAAGTTTGGCAGCATCACTGGTGAAGGGTTGACTAGAATGAGGCTGGACAGCTAGGATATAGTTATCCTGGTACTATCATGGTTTGTTTTCTGTGTTGCAGCTTGTGTGATGTGGATACTATAGGTCTGAAAAAGTGTTTGATTTAAAAAACAGTTTTCAGGGTAGTAAACCAGTTGCTGCAATATTAACACAGAAAATTTGTCTCAGAGTCCTTGGAAGTTTTGTATGTATAAGGTCATGGAATTAGATTCATAATGCTTGTGTCGTATTTTAGCACCTAATGCAACCACAGAATAGTAGAAAAGGTCAAATATTTTTATTTTAGGCTCCAGAAAGCCTGGTATAACTAGAAAAATAATTCTGTCAAGGAGACAGGCTTGTTTGCAACTTATGCTACTGCCAGCGGAAATGAAATATGATGATGGTGCTCTTTGTAGTATAATATAATTAGTGAGAAACATTCAGTAAATTACTGAAGAAATCTTCTGTTATAATAGTGCATCTTCTACCTAATGAAACAAGTGGCATTTGGACCATTTTCTGTTAGCGAACTGAGATGAATGCAAGGAGAATGACTGATGGAGCATGAGTTAATATACACAATGACAATAATTTAGCATGTTGTGCATTTGTTATGATTATTTAGAAATAGTATTGTGTTGCATCAGATCAGTGCTACATTTTTATATTGGTTTGAGAAATCTTTTTTAATTTTATTTTTAAGTTGAGGCTAAACTAGAACTTACATATGTGTGTAGTGATGTTGCTTTTCATAACTTGTTTGGATTCCAGAACAATTGATAAGTATTGGGGTTTATATTTTACACTTTACTTTTTTGGATACCAGTCTGGGTTTTATTCACTATATAGAAAGGTCATGGACAGGAAATAAAAAGATGATGGCAGCACTTATAAAACAACAACTTATTGTTTTGTCAAAAGTAATAATTGGCAATGAATTCAGTATAATCACTGATGTTACTGCATGCAGGCACACTGTCTCTCTTTTCTGTCAGTGCTGATAAGGCAACACAGTCCTCTTACAATTTTTTATAAGCTTTTCAAAAATACCAGGTTAGCTCATAAATGTATCAAATTACTTTAGATGACTACATTTACTCTTGTTGTGCTTTTTGTATTTTTGGGGGTTTGGGGATTTTTTCCCCCTAGGTGCTGAGTTATAGTGGAAGTGATCTGGCAGGAGTTGATTGTTTTCTTATTTCTTTCTATTAGAAATTATTTTAGCAGCATTCAAGTAAAGTGTATCTGAGTCAGAACAAGACTAGCAGTATGGGAGGATGATAGAATGTGATCTGCCATCGAACAATGCTATATGAATGTTTCACATGTTTCACAAAAAGAATGAAATGGATATAAAAAGCAATTCTCTTTGATCTGAAATTTCACAAACACAGCAATTACAGCCTCATATTTGCCTCACAGGCTATGTGGTGTTTTCAACCATGGGGTTTAGACTGCATTAGTCAAGCTACATTTTAGCCTTCATTTTTTCCTATGTTCTTCTGTTAGTTGCAATTATTTTTCTCATAAGATAAATTTATGTTGTAAATTTACTGGAAATAAATCTGCTGACCTTAGAAGATGGCAAGAAAACATAGGCTTTCCTTTTTGCCACAAAAAGAAAAGTTACTTAATCAATTGACCTGTCAGAATGTGTCTGTGAGTCTGTGTATAAAAATTAGATTTTTCCTGAGAGAGAGAATTTGACAACCTAATGTGTTTATGCAAGTACCTCTCTCTGTGTTTTTTTTTCTGGAAAGAGTTTTATAGATCAGTTGAATTTCCTTTGCACAGGCTTCTTGTTTGCTGTAAAGTTAAAGCTCCTCAGAATTATTTTCTCTGAAATCTTCAGGTGCAGATGAAATGCTAGGCTGTCAGGGTAACTGGCAGAAGTAGACTAAAGCAAAACATGATATAAGTAATATAAGTCGCTGTAATAGGAAGATACAGTGGCTGAGAGCTGGGGTCTTGTATTAAAACACAACTGAGACTGTGATTGTGGCTCTAGTTACCTTCAAGAGCAGAATGGACATGTGGGATCTGCATGCATAGCCTGTAAATATGATTTCGCTAATGTTAGCAGATGCCCATTGGTGCCCTGAGGCCTGCGCAGCCAGGTCCTGGCCCTGCCTGGGTGGTGATGGCCACACCAGTTGCAGAGGGGTGAGTGTTTCTCACCTGCAGGGGTGAGCTGAGGCTGCACAGTACCGTTGGTGGTGGGAGCCCTGCTGAGGGCAAGTGCAGAAATAAACCCAAACAAGCCCAAGGCTGAGGAAGAGGAAAGCATTGACATGCTGCCCTATGAACTTCTTCAGGCAAAGACCTTGCATGTGACCCCCTCTTCTACGCCCAGTGCTTTTGTTTGAGGAAGACTGAAGCTGCCCATGGGAGGATCCAGAAGGGCATTGCAAGGGTGAGCTTAACACCAGTGAAAATGGGTCAGTATTAGTAGTTTTGCTTTTATGGCGTTTTTGAAGGTGATATTATTAATGAACCTTTACTGTGGCAGATATACTGTGAATATTAGTATTACTGGACCTGTCATAACTGTTGTGATTTTGTTAAATTTTAATAAGATTAACGATGGTTTTTAGGTTTTTCTGTATATATAATGTTTTCCCATTTTGTCAATAACAAGATTTTGAGTGTAGCATTATTCTAGTTACTTTAGGTTTAACTAAAATGTTAAGCATTCTGGTTTATATCCTAATGAAATCTGAATTTGGAGTTTATAAGAAAAAAAGTGACATGGATCTTTTCAGGCTTTTGACGCAATCCTTCAAAGAACCAATGAAACTTGTCCATTGTTCCACATAGGTCTGGGTCCTCTTGAAGTATGGCATCCTTTAGAGGAAGAAAAACATAAAATTATTTATATCAGAATATTTCAGAGAGATTTTACAATTAAGTTTTTTATTTTTTTGGTTTTTTTTTTCTGTCTAGTAAACAAAATACATTAAGGCACCCTGCAAATCTATGAATATGCCTGAAACATTTTGCTGAAGGAGAGGGACTACTTTCAGTATTCTGAAACAATGAATGGCAATTATACTTTCCTCTCCCACAATAAAGTTATTTTCTTTTTGTCCTGCAGAACTCTGAGAAGACACATTTTAAGTCTGTGTAGAATTGTGTCTTGTTTCTCTTTGGCTTTGCATCTATGACATGAGAGTATATTAACATTTAGGGTACAAGAAAAGTTGCTTTCTCTGGAAAGTTTTGTTGTCTTCACACTTTTTCTTTTTATAAATACTGGCTTAATGTGAAAACAGACCCTGGAAAGAGGATTTAGTTCAAATGGAAAGTGCAACTTCATAATAAATTTAATTATCAGTTTGTTTTTATCAATTTTTTGTTAGTGTTTACACAATAGGTTTTAATATATGTATCACAGAATGAATTTACCTACTGTGGTTTAAGCAAGGGAACAAAACCTCACCAAAACCTGGTGTGAAATATCTCGTGTAGAGATCATAATTTTTGCATTAGAATGTAGTAAGATGGGGAGGAGGGGAAGGAAAATGACTTTCAAACTTAATTTCTAGAAGTGAATAAAACCTTTTGAGAATTGCCTGTATATTACTCCTTTTCTTAGTAATCATGGCCTCAACCTCTTGAAGTGGTCTGATAATCCTCAAAGGATTTTTTTTTCTGAGATTAGGAAATCCTGGTCTAGATTATTTTTCCTAGAGCATATCTATTTAATATTCTTTGAAGATAAGCTTTGGTAGAGAACCTGATACTGTGAAAATTTCATTTAGAGGATTTGCCTATAGTTAAGCCTACTTTTGATGAAAAAATCCATTAAAAAGATATGTGGCAACTAAAAAAAAAAAATTGTCTTGGGGAACCTCAAATCTGCCTGAATATTGCAGCAGGGAGGATTTATACCCATGTATATCATCATATTTCAGTTTATGATTTCTTTTTCAGTATTGTGACTTTTTTCTCAAATAACATACTGTTCAGACACTGTTGCTAGGTTTTAAGAAATGTTTCCCCATATGCATTCTAGGACTCATTAGTCTGAACTTTTTCAGTCTCAATTTTTGGTGAGTGTGACCTTTGGCAGAATAGTTTACTGTGTGATATGAAACTCAGTATTTAAAATAACTTGAGATATGAGAGTGTCTTTCATTCCTCCATAAATTCTTGTCAGAATAGCTCTGGAAACATTCTTCCTCATTCTGATCGAAACCATGACTAAGCTTAAGTTCAGGAGTTAAAACATAATATAGTTCCTATAAAAGTAGCTAAAGAAAAAAATATCTCATAATCCTAAATGTTTGCTAACTGGACACCTATGAAGGTTTCTTAGTGTCTGTACGAGTGTCATGACTAATTTCAGGCTTGGAGAAGCAGTGGCTTTATAAATGTTCTTCTGTAGAAGGTGAGGTGAAGTGCTCTTTTTGGAAAGGGATACTTGAAAACCTAGAAGAGGAGTCATCTGATCTAGAAGTTCTTGAAGGTAATGGTGACTTTTCAGTGGTACTGAAAATGTGAGGAGGAGCACTGAAACAATGTATACCCTCTTGGTTGCCAGACTTACCCCTCCTCCCTAATCCAAACAGCAGGAAAAAGCCACAGAATTGTGAGTTTTCCGTTGCAGTTTGTTTGCATAAGAAAGATTGTGTAGACATGTCTACTCTGCATGAATCTCTGCCGTGGGTTGAGCTATAGCAGTCATTTTTCTCCTTCTTAGTAGCTGATTCGGTGCTGTGTTTTTGACTTTCAGCCTGGGAACAATGCTGACAACACCAATGTTTTTAGTTGTTGTGGTAATGTTTACTCTGACCAAGGACTTTCTGAGTCTCATGCTCTACCAGGGAGGAGGGGAAGTCGGGAGGAAGCAGAGACAGAACACCTGACCCAAACTAACCAAAGAGGTATTCCATATCGTAGCATGTCATGCTCACTATATAAACTGGAGGCTGTTACCCAGAAGGGCTAGATCACTGCTTAGGTCAGTCTGAGTATCCGTTGGTGGGTGGTGAGCGGTTGTATTCTCTTCCCTTGTTATTTCCCTTATCATTATTATTATTGGTGGCAGCAATAGTGGGTTTGTGTTATACCTTAGTTACTGGACTGCGCTTAACTCAACCCGTGGGAGTTACACTCTTAATTTTCCTGCCTATCTCTCTGGGAGCGGCGGGAGGAAGTGGAGGAGTGAGTGAACAGCTGCGTGGTTCTGAGTTACCAGCTGGGCTTAAACCATGACAGTCCTTTGTGTCGCCCAACGTGGGGCACAAAGGGTTGAGATAACGACAGATCTGACCAGAGTGTGTCTAATTGTGTTTGTGATAAGCACTCATTGTTTTGGATTAATAGTCACTTGTCACAATGCTGATTTATTGTCTCTCAAAGTTGCTGCTCTTGATCTCACAGTTTCAGCACATCGTACCTTACTTACAGCCGGTGTTTGATGGTTTAGTATGTATCGGCTGGGGGGCTTGGGCTAAGGTTCTTGTTTTGCTGTACTTTGTGGTAATGACTTGTAATGCAATAGACTCATTGATCATGAAACTGATCCGGCTTGTGTTCCCAGTGTGGTCACCACCTCTATACTTTGGGAGGTATATAACAGAAGTGTTAAGCAATTACACATCTTTTTTTCCTTCTTCGGGTGGTCAACCTATGAAGGAGGCATTCCCTTATACCCCTAGCTCCCCCACCAGACTATTTACAGCATCATTTGAGAGTTCTGAAGGGTTTGAATAGCCTTTGTGTACCCTTGAGACCTCACTGCTGATTGCGATGGGGATCAGCATGTTGGCACACATACAGAGTGTGTTTTACCCTCGACCATTTTGTCTGATCTCGAAAGTTAAGCAAAGTCAGGTTTGGGTCTTGTCTAGGGTTAGACGAAGAGATTTTCCCCTAGGCTGGACTGTCATGAGTGGCAGGGTGTGTGGGATAGTATGGGCAAGTATCTAGGCCAGTGAACCCCTCCAGTGCTTTGGAACTTTATCACTGAACAAGTGCAAAATCCAGAAAAATTAGTAAAACACTTAAATGAGGTGTGTTGTCATCCTGGTCGTACCAGAGAGGGACAAATCATGTCAATGTGCTTGGGCTTGGCGTATGCTTATAGATCTCTGTTCAACACTATCCAGCAGCTTCAAAGGCAAAAAGGTATCTCTGGATCTGATGGCAAAGCAACAGACAATGCAGCTACTCCAACTTTAAGTACAGCAACTACACGAACCCCAGCGACAAGTACAGCAGCTACTCAACCCCCAACAGCAATAGACAGTGCAGCTGCTGGTGCCACTCAACCCCCAAGCACAGCGGCTGCAGCAACCCCAACAGCAGATACTGCAGCCACTCCAACCCTAGTGGCAGACACTGCAGCCACTCCAACCACAGTGAGTCATTGCAGCTAAACCAAAGGACCAGTTCGTGCCAATATCAGTTGCCCATGTACGCAAGGGGAAAAACAAGCAAGAGGCACAAAAAGCAACCTGTACAGTGAAGAAAGATGAAGAACCAATGCACTTACTACACGGGACAGCATCTCAATAAGAGTTATTATGTGGATCAGACGAAGAAGAAGAGGTGACTTCTCAACCCCGGACCTGAACCGAGCTATGGAATATGCGAAAAGATTTCACCCATCATCTGGGGGAGCACATCATCACCTGGTTGCTCCCATGCTGGGACAATAGGGCTGATGGTCACGAACTAGAAGGTAGGGAAGCCAAGAAGCTTGGATCACTTTCTAGGGAAGGGGGAATTGACAAAGCAATTGCAAAAGAGAAACGGTCCCTCAGCCTTTGGAGGAGGTTCTTGGCAGCTGTGAAGGAAAGGTTTCCATACAAGGACAATGTTATGAGTCATTTGGCCAACTGGATCACAATAGAGAAAGGCATCCAGTCTCTGAGGGAATCAGACATTGTAGAGATGATCTATCGCAGGCCGGATGCTGGGAATGCATCCGTAGATCCAGATGAAGTCAAATGTACACAACCCATTTGGCAGAAATTTACACGGAGTGCACCATCATCATATGCCCACTCATTGGCAGCAATAACCTGGAATGACATAGTACTACCAAGAGTGCATGAAATGATTCAACTCCGAGAGTTTGAAGACAATCTCACCCCTTCCATCATTTCAGCTGTGGAAAACTGTCCCAGGAGTTCAAACAACTGAGAGATGATCGATCTATCCAGTTCCTCACTTGTACCAACCCACATCTCAGCTATTAACAAAAGGCTTCCTACTTCTCGAGAGATAAGATACAGGACGTATATGCCACAGGCCACCCTATGGTTTTATGGGCAGGATCATGGAGAAAGCATGAGAAAGTGGAATGGAAAACCTACCTCAGTTCTGAAGGAATGGGTGTGTGAATTGAAGAGGAGAACAAAGGTCAAGGATGATCATCCCATGAAAGCTGCGTCTTCAGTCTCTGGTGAGCAGGTTCCCACATGGAATGGAAGAGCTGATTTTATTCCAGCTCCTGTGATAAAGAACACTAATCCCTGTCTACAAGACGTAAGTGACCAATATTGTGATCCCTATTAGAGGGGCCCTGCCTCCAGCCAGGTGGAGGTAAGGGACAATCAGATTTACTGGACTGTGTGGATCAGATGGCCTGGCACATCAGTCCCACAGA
>JANHGB010070238.1:0-11380 GCA_026283785.1 Coracopsis vasa
CAATATCTGTGCCTGCTCGTGTTACCGATTTTTTATCCGTATCTATAAGTAGATCAGCACATTCGTAGGTAGTTCCGCCCTGTGTCTAGAGGAGGGACACTTGAGCAACTCCTTAATTAAAGCATCTGAGGGTCTTCAAACATCCTCATGTTAAAATCGTCAATCACAAAAACAATGGTTTATTCCTTACCCAGGGAGCCATGCCTCTCATAATCCCAGCATGAAAGGTGATAAAACTCTCCTAAGGTTAGGAAACTTTGATTATGATGTAACTTAACCCCAATTCCAAGATGTCAGCATGTCCTTGCTCATCTTGCTGCTTACAATGTCTGATCCCTCTTAAGAGCAAACAATAAGCTGCATGTCTCACTATCAATAACATTTATGTAGCTGGTTCTGGGATTGTGATGGGTTGCCCATCATTCTCATCATGGTCTGGGTATGAATATATGCCCTCTCAGCCAGCTGCAATTTCAACTCTGCTGCTAGACTGGAACTTCCCAATTTTAAAAAACAATATATTTGATGATGCTTGGAGTTAAGCATGATTTTGCTGTAGCCCAGCAAATGTTTTACAGATGCAGCAACTTTTAATTAGTACTCACTCCAATAAGATGTACCCCACACAGATCTGGGAATCTGCTAGATGGAATGGGCCACTGCAAAGGGCTCTGGTTGTTGGCTAGTAACTGAGGTTAAGTCCAGGGAGAGAAATTCTCTGACAAGCACCCATGACTGCCTCAGATTTGCAGACCACTTCAAAACTCTCAGAGGACTATAGCCTCCTCCTAGGGAAGCAAGTGAATTAGGTACCCAATTATCTCAAGCATTGAAGCTCTTGTTGCCATGGTACTCAAGTACTTGAAAACACTAAAACTCCAACTTGGCTATTCTAAAAAGCTTTAAGTGGCATCTCTTGGCCTGCTGTCTCTCACCTAAGTAAAGGGGTTTTCTGGGTGAAACTTCAAGTTGATGTGCAAGAACAGATACTTCACTGAGACTTCTTTTTACTCTACATTAACAACATTTAGGTCCAAAGAGCAGACTGAAATTTAAATGCATTCACTCTAAGCACTGACAGCATAAAGTTTGTCATTAAATAGCTTCCAGTATGATTATTAGCCTTCCAAAGGCAGGTCAGCAAATAAAAGCTGCATGAAAGAGCTGAAAACTTCAGACGTTTGGAAATCACAAACCAGCCTGACACTCAAAGGCTTCATGGGTCCACGTTCATTGTCTGAAGAGGAATCTTTCCAAGAGAACTGAACATAAAATGTACGGTTTCCTGCAAACACAAAAAAGGATTCCTGAAGAGAATCTTGATGGTTAAGTGCAATTTGTCAGAAGATTGATACTCTCTCCATAGGCTTTCCGGAGCCTATGGCACCCCACGGTCAGTCACCCTGCATACCTTTCCCTTATTCCACAACCGATTCCCTAATGCTGGAGGAACAGCTGCACTTAAGACCAAACCACTTTTCCTCTGCTCCCATGGCAGGATGCCTGCCTTCACGCAGGGTGGGCAGACACCTCTGCCTGCCTTGCACAACATCCATTCTATTACTAGCATTCTGGGTGCTATTAATTGAAGCTACAAAGCTATACATAGAAGCAAGCTAAGAAAAGAAGAATAATCAGATATTTAGGGTCACCTGGACACCATATGAGCAAAGGAGAGGATGATCTTGGCATCTTGCTTTCCTCGTGTGACTAGTTAAGCTGTATGTTTTGGGCTTGTTTGAATATCTGTAATCGAGTCTCCTTTTCCCAAACAAATGAATACTGACCTCTCCTTTCTTCTAGAAAAGTCCTGACAGAAGATTAAAATGGCAGGAAATTAGAAAAGAAAACAGTTTACCTTGCCCTTAATGAACAGAGACTCCAGTAGAGGCATGAAAGAAGCAAGAAAACAGACTGCTTCAGCTGTGCAGGTATGCGGGAGATTTACACCATTATTTTAGGATGATTTTGCTCTTTTACCCTACTACCCTGTGACAAGCAGACTTTTCTAAATCCACTCAGTACTAGACAGCGAAACTTAAAAAACCTTAAAACGGATAGTGAGCACTTAGAGCCCAGAAAAGCAACAGAGTACTGTGCAGTGCATCATGGAGTGCATTCTCCACCTATGCAACTTCCACATAGCTGGAATTTTCTACAGACTTCCCAGTTTGGTAAAGGGAATCGTGTTGACTTATCGGAGTTATCACAGTTTTCTGACAAGCAGCCTGAAAGAGAGGAAAGTCAGCCTGAATGTATCATAATGCCAGAGATTCTCAGAATAGAGGCACTCTGAGAATGCATGTATTAGGATGAAAAGAAAATAAATTAAGATGACACATGACTTACATGGCAGCACCACTGACAAAAATTCCCATAATCCATACAGTGATCCTGTTTTTCTTGCTTATATATTCTCTTACAAACCCAGGGATCTAAACATTAACTGGTTATTGTACTTTGTATTTGGTTATTGTAGGAGACTGTGTCAGGGACAATAGATAATGGTCCGCGGTGAAACACACAAAGATAGAAAAGTACTGTTTGTCCACTTTGGCTGCTCTCCAGAAAGTCCAGCTTTGGTTCCTACCTGGAAAGTTCCGCTTTCGAACTCCCCGGAAAAGTCTCAACCCTTGGAGACCTTTCTAGATATAGCTGGCCACTTCTTCCGACATAGGCTGGCCCCCTGTGTCAGAATGAGTGTGCATTTTCATCAGTATAAAAGCCCAAGCCTCATGCGATGCGGGGGAGGCAGACCCTCATATCACCCAGGTCAACGTTGCCTCTGCGGGGAAGCCCGCTAAGGATGAGCCTGTCATCTCACACTGCGATGATGATTCCCGGAGCTGGTTTCCTGATCGTCTTCACAGGATCCCTGGGGTCCATAAGATAACCAAACATCAGAAGTATCCTTTACTGTATCCTTACTATCTCTATATTTTCCTATATTAATAAACGAGTTGCAAGTTCTTTATTTGCCTCTTGTTTTCTCTCACCTGGAATCCTCGAACTCTGGAACAGAGACCATGGAAGGGAAAACAACTAGACAAGCTGTTAAATTCCCCATAGCAGAAAAAGAAACTAAGCCAAAGGGACAGTAAGGAAAGGAAAGACTCTGACCATGGCTTTTGTTGTAACAATAAAGTTTCACTAACACCAGGAAAGTCTCAAGGAAAAATATGTCATTTTATCTTGACCACGTGTTTGGCAAACCTGTACAGACAAAACAATCCAGTAGCACAAACTGAGGAATGATTGCTGCCTTGGGCAAATTTCCAAGTGTGAGAGAGCTCAACTTGGCCTGTTACAAGGACTGACCATCAGTACATCATGACCTGAATAATAAACAAGCTCCGCATTGAAAATCTGTTCTCAAGCATCAAAAGGAAGTCCTGAGTACTTCAGGGTGCCACAGCAAAACCAAAACCCAGCATAAATGACAGAGAAAAAAACCCCAACCAACCAAAACAAAAACCCCAAAACAAATGAAAAACCCAAGCACCAAAATTTGAGATGCCCAGTGAAATAAAGGAATTGGATTTTATTACTATTACTGAAAATACCAGTCTCTGCCTAAATGCCTGAGTAAACTTACCGTATGAATTACCTAGATAATGACAGGAATAAAGTCATATTTTGTTATTCAATTATCGTATTCTTAATATGCCGATCATATTTTCTTCATGTATAGAAATTTTAAATTGTCCTAAGAAAATCTCTCAGGTTTCAGAACACCATGTTTCAGAATTTACCCCAGTTTTAGTTACTCTGATTCATACGTGCCCCATGACTTCAAACGTTGCTTAAGCAGCTCAGTTACCACTTGGTACATAGAACACTCATATGGAAGTTCTCAATATCTAAGGAAGATTTAGGGCTCAAAGGGATCCAAATGGATGTCCCTTGTGAAACTCCTGCAGCCTCCCTGAAGCAGGGATGGCTTTTCCCATTACAGATTACACCTAAGTGAATGGTAACAAGGGCCTTGATAGAACTCTGTCCTCTGAGCTTGGTCAAATCCACTTTGTGCCATTACAAGGCAGGTCATTACTGCTGTCCCCTGGCAATTTCAGACAGAGATGGAGTGAGGCAGAGTGTGGTGCTGAATGTGACTAGAGCCATCTTATACATTGGATGACATAAAAGCAGTGCGGGTGTCCCTGAGCATGGGATCCAGTGCAGCCACACTAATTAATGACCATAACCAATTATTCCAATAGATATGATCTGCCTAAATCCAGAATGCAAGTCAGCGGCAGAAGCAGTGTTAAAGCTGAGTTGACCTGGAATGCCCTTATTTTCTATGCACCACAAGAATCCAGCCACCAAGCATAAAACCATGTCTTACAAACACACAGCTTTGTTGTAAGCTCACATTTCCTAACAGTAATACAAGCTTGTAGGGAACACGCTGGCAAGAAAGTCGTAACCATCTCCCTCAGGAATATTTGCGTCAAGGCTAATATCTGAAAGGTCAACAGCTGCTGCTTTCTCTACATCACAATTTATCTGCCACAGAAGCTCCTCTGTTTTACAGAGAGAAAAAAAACACCTAAGATGTTCTCCTGTAGGCAATACCAGGCAGTTAAGAAGGCAATGGTCTCTCTTCTTCTGCCAGCACCATGCCTTCAAAATACTTCATGGCTTCTGGATGCATCATAACAAGGGCCAGTTAGACAAGATACTGTTTAGTGGGCTTCAAAATCTGATACTGGAAGAAAACGGTACAACGTCTTCTTCTACTCCTTGCACTCCCAAGAACTTCAGAAATATAGAAAGGCACCATAGAAAAGCAACAATTAAAAAGAATGTATAGCAGGCAGAAACCAATGGAGCAAGCCAGACAGAATGTTTGGCAGTGATAGTTCACATCCCCGGTCACACTGGCAAGTAGAAGCTCTACATTTCAGGACTTTAAATATAGCTCGCTGTGAGTCCATGATGCATTCAAAGTGTAACTGAAGCCTTCAGTCATGTAATTTCATTAAAACTTGAAGGATAATTTCCTGAACTGCTAGCCTTCCAACTCAAACAAGAATCTGAGGTAAAGATCAGCAAATTCTCTTACCATATAGAGCAACATGGTAGCACATTAAAACTAGATTGGTACAAGATCACAGGAAAGAGGCAACATGCCAACTTGTTTCGCAGAACATTTGCATCTATAAAATCTGGGATTTCCCCCCCCCAGTTAGTATCACACAAATACGGAAAAAAATAAGCAAAACACTAATTTAAGGGTTTGCCTTCCCCAGGGCTAGACTAATTCAGATTCACTTTACAGATCAGGTTTTTCTTTGGTCAACAAAATTCTGTTGGCAATAACAGGAGGCAACAAGAAATCTAAGTGCAGTAAGCAGGGAGAGGTTGGTAGCATCACCTGATGAAAGGGTGAGTGCACGGTCCTCAACACTCTTCCTTCTCTTCTCAAGGCCTCCACAAGGCAGAACTCCAAACCAGCACCTACATCCCAGACTTCCACATCTGACCATTACGTATGTCACACTTTGTCTGCTTCAGGATGGTGAATTTGCAGTAGTCACAACTATTGCACGACATAATGCTATAATAAGTGATGTTCCAAACCATAGTATGGGGAGGACACTGGGCTTAAAAACTGGTTTCTTCTTTCAAACATGAAAAATGGAATAATACAAGAAGAAATTCATAGAAGAAAGCTTCCACTGAGCACCCTGGTTCACATGTGCGATACTGATGCTTTCATATGTTCTTGTCTAAACTGAGCATAGGCAAGCTATAGCCAGATATATTCCACTTACCAAACCCTCCAAAAGCTATTGTACTTTACTTGCTGCTGTGATGATTATCAAGGTGTGCTATTTAAGTTATCTCACTCACATAAAAGCCATTATGTTCTACAATTAACCACCCTTGAACCAACTATGTCATTGAGGCCTGACATCACTGAAAACAGCCATCAAAGAGGTGAACACAGATCACAGAGCCCTGCCTGTACCTATCCTTCTTCTAAACTAGGACTAATGACAGAAGAAACAGGGAGGTAAGTAATCACAAGTTTGCTGGAATATTCTGCTGGATGCTAAACACTCTTCTAGTAAACACACATCCTGGCTTGTATGAAATGCCACCCTGTTCTGCCTGCCAGGTACTAACATTCCAGCATTGCCTATATGCATTGCAATAAATCACTGCTTGTACAGTGAATATGGGTAAACTCAAAACCCGATCCTGCCTCCATTAATAAAAGGAGAGCCAGCATAATTCTTCCTGTGCCTCAGGACTAGTTTCAATTGCCCACATGAAATCAGTGCTTCGTATTCTCAATTGCAACAAAGATCATTCTAGAAGTTAGGTGAAAAATCTTCCTTGAAAATGGTGGGTATAATTAGTTGCCATTAATCAGTATCAGTTAAACTCATTTTAGACTAAGAAAGCTAGGGAAAGGAAAAAAAAAAAAGACACACAAAAAAACAAAAATAGGAAAAAAAAAGAAAGAAAGAAAGAAGTCAAGCCCTCAAACACTAGCCACATTCAAGACAAGGGAGAAACTGGATTCTATAGACAGAGATGCTTCACTGGAGGCTGTATGGCTGCAGAGAGGATGGGCATTCATCTAGCTGAGCTGTGAGTATGCACTGAGCAGGAGAACAGATTCAGAGTAAGGGAAAAACACAGAATCCAACTGTGAAAGCATCAGGAAGACAAGGACCATTGAGGAAGCGACGCAGTCATGAAAGAAAGCAAAGAAGTTTTCCTGTGCTGAATGTTGGCTGGAAAGAAAGATTAGGAATACTGAGTGAGAAAGCCATCTCCAGTTCAAGCCTTCTCTGTTATTTCCATATAGCTAACAACTATATATATAAAAATAACTTCTATATAACTGTACTTCTATGTAACATCTTTTATAACTTCTAAGTTATATCAGCAGCTTGTCCTTTTCCAGGGAAAAGAGTTTAAAAAGGCATTTTTATTACAAGGGAGATCCCTTTTCATTGTGATATATAAAGGCAACCTTACAAAGTGAGGCTGTCTCTCAGCTTAAGGAAGTCCTGCATGATTATTTAAAGCCAGACAAATAACAACACTCTGGAAGAGGTATCACAGGGAACAAGCCTGCCCTGGCAGAAAATTCCATGGATGATCCAACTGGTCTTTCCTCATTTCTAGTGCCTGGAGAGTCAATTGAGATTATGCAACTTCGTGTGATGCCAGGTCACTGCAGCCCTTCAGGGCAACCCACAAATATCACGTTTGTTGTCACTCTCTATTTTAGACATTCTAAATATAGGCCCATTAGACTTGATGGTGCTGTTCGGTTAGCATGACTATGCCTGTTTCAAGAGAATGAAAAGCAACTCTAGGAAAAAAAACATGCCTGAGCAAAGATTGAATTTAAAGGCACTTTAAAGTTAAACAGAATTTAAATTTCCTGGTGCAATAGGATAGAGTCCATTGCTGATAATGAAGTTCAGAATACTCTGCTTTCTAACTACCAACACTTTGGTATCATCTGGATCAGTGAGCAGCAGCTGCTCATCGTTATGGTACTACCCGTTTGATAGTTAGCTACGCCTGTGAGACAGCAGGCAAGCTTGTGCATTCCAGAAGAGGAATCCAAGATACGTTGCCATCTATCTGCATGAGATCATGTAAGAGCTGCAGGGGTACACTGTGAGAAGCAGACCCCTGTGGCATATGGAGGCAGCAAATCACTCATATTTTATTACGCTCGGTATTTTATATATATATATTATTTATTACACCTCGGTATTTTGCTGAGGAAGCTAGAAGAAGAGCAAGTCTGAGTACCAACAGCAGGAAGAAGGACCAGTTGCACCTCACACTCAAAAGCATCATACAGTTAATACCAACATTCCATGAGATGCTCATCTTTTAATCTGATGCAAATGCCCAGCTATGAAGCATTCAGGGTGTTGACAAAAACACAATATTATACATTGAAATTCATATGAATTTGCTTCCACAGTGTGTGGCACAGTCCCTGGTTTCACAGTGCTTGGAATGGCTCAAACAAACAGCCACTGCACCAATGCATTTGTGAGGCTATCCACCAGCAGATCATAAACCAGAATGATTAAGAAGAAAATAAAAGCCAAAAAAACAAACCATGGACAACAGCTAATCACTCAACGGTTGGGGCACTGTTGTCAAAGTAAACTGTCAATACTGGAACAGCAGGGAGTTAAAAACCAAAAACTGCTGGGTAAGCGTCTGTAATGGCAGCTCCTCATGTGCCTGGCTTGAGACAGTGGTACAAAAGCACTGTATATGGTGTATATATAAGGTGCATGTACTCACACATGGTACAGAGAATCTAAAACTAAACAAACTGGTCTTTATAGCTACATGAAAAAAAATCCAGTTTTCACACAGAAATAGAATGTGATATGATCTTTCAAAATTTCATGTTTTGAGGATATGGAGTAATTCAGCTGCCTACTCCAAATCAATCCTCTAATAAAAGAAAAAAACCCAACAAACCAACCCTAGTGAGATATTTCACTATTCTTTTCATACAACTAACTCTTTAGTTTCAAATAACAGGCATTTGTTTTATCAGTAAATCGTTTAAAATGTAACTGCATTAGGTGATCAGCCATTCTGGGTATCCCAAAGCGTGCTCTAGTTGCCTACATTTTCAACTTATGCACGTGGAAGCTAAAAGACGAAACTCACATGGTAAGACAAGGGAAGTTACAAACATACTCAGCTCTCAGCTGGACTTGGTTAACACAATATCCTGCCTCCCAAATTTTTAGACAAGAATTTACATTTATGTTACATTTACATGTTACATTTCTGGGTGCTGTCAGATATTGTGTAACCCAAAGGTAATTTTCTTTGAAGGAAGGCATCAGGTCTGCCTTATGCATCACCTGTTTTGTGTTATCCACGTGCTTTAGTATAACAATAGCGTACAAAACTCCACAAAACCTAAAACCACCAAGATGACCCCAATCCCAACACCCCCTTCCTACCCAAGCCCCCAGAAGTGTAAGATAGGGTTAGGGTTGCCTTGAAGACTCTCTAGTCTAGTCAGGAAAACAAAGCAGAGAGAACTTTATGAAGACTTCACTCACTTTGTTGAAAAATGAACATAAAGCACTGCAGACACGGGGATGGATCCTGGGTGCTCCGGTACAACAGCAAGGCCTTTTTTCATTAAAAAATCTGGAATCTGGATATCATCCTCTACGCAATCCCTCTCAGGTAACACTAGCAGCAGTGCTGTGTGTGCGACAGCATGGCTGCTCACTGAGCCTGCTCTACAAGTGGAAGTAACGCAGTCAGGTCACCTCACTTCCCCACCCAACCTTGTGTAGCCATAAGCGACCACGGTTATCCTGATCCTCAGCCCACGATACATCTCAGTTGCACAGCGTTAAGATATGTGGAAATACCAGTTCAAGGCAACGTTAATGCAGCGTTACAGCTCTCTTGCCAGCTCTAGGGAATTTGAGCCCTGCTAACCTTCGGCAAAGACTGCCTTACCTGATGAATACGTTTTGGAAATGGGATGCAGACAAGTAGATTTTAAAGTATTAGAGATATTTACCTCCTTCTCACAAAGGCCTAGATCCTCAAGGGGACTGGGACTCTGTTTCTGCTACCAAGACAGAAGTTGCACCTCACGACTTGCTGGCAGAGTTGCAGATTTGACACTGGCATAATTCACATAAATAAACAAAAGCATGTTTTCAAACTACCAAAAATCAGCAGAATTATAAGAATTACAGCTTTTTTTCAAGACAACCTTTTTGAAAAGAAGGGATTATCACTTTAAAGTTAGTGCCTGTTTCAGTATCACTGAAGACCTTAATGAAGCTCCCAAAGGCCTATGCCCACCCTCAATCAGTCTTAGCTCCAAACATACTCATATCAATAGCCTGGATTGAATAGAGGGACAACTTGCAATCTTTTTGGGGAAAAAGTGAATGCTGGTGCTACACTCTGAGCATGCACAAAGTGCAGTAAACTGACACATCTGCCTCCATGCAAAGAGATTGGACAACTAGATTGTAGAAGACAGAAATGAGTTATTTAGAAGGGGAAAGCACTGATCTGTGGAACCTATTTCACCTCAGTTTTATCCCCTTCAGTGACATTTGAGATTCTGGCAAATCCATGCACCTATCAGCTGAGGTCTTGCTCCTCATGCTGAACTTACATATTTTGTAATTTGGAATGAGATTTAGGAACATGCGGTTGAAGTTTGCGCTATATATAATTTTTATAACTAGGATAAACTTTTTAGCCAGGTAAGTATATGAGCTCTAGTGAACTGGAAACAACATAGATCAGAGAGAAAGAAGCATTTCTGGTGGTGTCTGTCCTCAGGAGCAGCTAGCAATTAAACATTAGCAATTAAATAAACATAAAATCATTAAACTGCATAGGCCAAATTCTTCCCTACAGCTGTTCCACTGAAACTACTTTATTAGAAAATAAACTGGGCTTGTGCTGTGGAGCTTGACCAGCTCAGGTTCCAGTTATGCAGCTAGTAATACTTTTCTTTTCAAAAACACTTAGTAGTACTTTTTCCATGCATTTCCATCAACCACACAACCACAAAACCACCATGCAGTTCTGCAAAATGCTACCTTCTGTTCGCAAGAGGCCCCTGCTTCAGACAGCAAGAGAACAAAATTACTATATCGTATACTCATCCCCTTTTTCAAAAGTAAAGATAATTCTTTCATTTCATTTCATAGCTGGCAAACCCAAGAGCCCACAAAGAGAATTAGTTGCTATAAATATTCATGCCTATAAATGCCAACTAAAACTTGGCCTAAAGGAGCATAATGAAGCAAGAAACACAGCTCAGCAAAAAGACATCCTTTCTCTCCAGCTCACCAGGCAGGTCTGCTGCCCTTGGATCAACAGCTCTGCTCCTATTCTCAGCTCCAGAACACACTGCCTGTTCTTTGCACATTAGGGTAGTTCTGTACTACTAGAGCTCCTTTCTACGATCCTGAAGGATATCGGTCAGTTTTGTCCTCTGTTTCAATCTGAAGGAATTGTGCAAGACATGTAGTTTAGTTACCTTAATAAAGCAAGATGGATCACATCTCATTTAACTCCAGACGCCCAGTTAGACATCTGAGATAGTCACCTGATGCTGTTTATAGTCAACAGAACACAACACCTCCAGAGGATCCTTCCTCTGATCTATTTTTGAATGAGGTAAATCCCCCTCCAGAAAGGCTACAGCAACTAACTTAGGCTTGCATGTCTTCTTCATACCCAAATTAAGGCAATCAAATCACAGCCAAAAAAACCAATACTCTTATTTCCCCTTTCACTGATACACTGTGTTAGTGTACATCCTCCCCCTCTTCCAGGGAGTCTAATTCCCCAAACTCTACAATACACACTC
>JANHGB010070238.1:15971-47837 GCA_026283785.1 Coracopsis vasa
ATACAACGCAGAAACCTCATTCTGCTCGGGCTCATTCCACTGGCATGCTTAAATACGTCAATAGTTATTTGTAACTAACGATTTTGTGTACCCGCTTCTAATACAGATTAACAGACGTGTCTCTCTGTTCTTTTGTTAAACGATGGATTTCACAGATCAGCAAATAGCCCCACGATTTAT
Organism: Coracopsis vasa; assembly: GCA_026283785.1. Classification (NCBI taxonomy): domain Eukaryota; kingdom Metazoa; phylum Chordata; class Aves; order Psittaciformes; family Psittacidae; genus Coracopsis; species Coracopsis vasa. The sequence goes on from JANHGB010070238.1 coordinate 16,152, forward strand.
ATCAGTCAGGAGTGCTATAAGTTAACTGCAACATCTGTAAACCAAGTTGGTTTTAAGCTGGCAAGTGGTAGTAGCATTACAGACATAATAACATATATCTAAACTATTATTTGTGTCTTTAAAGATTTCAGGTTGCAATTTGTATATGCAAATGTCATTACGGAAGCTTTAATTTGTAACCCTACTACAATTTCAAAGCTTCCACTGAAGGGCAGGTTATGGATAATGAACACATTTAACAAGAACCACACACGAATGGAGAGCTGAGGAAGAGAAAAGTCACCAAACAGCTTCCTACAAATCTGAACGTTGCAAACTGGGAAAGATTAATAACCTTAATTAGATGAACTAGAACATCTTAAAGTCCTTTCTGACTCTAACCATTCCATGATTCCAACATTTGCAGTAAACATTATCATAAGAGCCTTAATTAGTAGTGAGGACACACTGTAAAAAAAAATATTACAGAAATGTAACTCTTCTCCGGTGAACTATCAGGTTTTTAAGTGCTCATGTAAAACACTGGGGAAGTCTCAGGTGAAAAGTGCCAGATAACCACACAGCTATAGCTGGTGTTCTGCTTGGCAGTTTAGCAGCACTGCTTCGCTTGATTGTGTCTCGAAGGAGCTTTCAAAGAGGCTTGAAGGTTTACTACTGGTACATACTACTCTCGGGACATGCATTAATACATGCCACTCAAACAAAACACGCCACTCAGAAACCAAAGCACCCATGGTAGAAGTGGGGATACCCTCTGGCACAAAACGCTGACAAGAGTGCCAGCTAGAGGTGGTTGGAAGAAAATGAAACACAACTCGAACATTGCTAAACTAACTTGCACATCGTGCATAGTCTTACCCAGAAGTGTAAAACCCCGCCGTGTTTATTTGCATATACCGCCCATTTTGCCATGAGAGGTTAAGGCTGGTAGCCATGCTCATTTACATGTGTAAAGGTTAACTACAACAAGGACACAGGATAGTTCTCCTCAGGTAAAACTGGTGTCTTTGTTTCTACTCGTAATTAATTAATGGGCCAAAAGAGCTACAGATTAGCTTTCCAATTATTTCCCTCTATTTCCTCCATCTTTAATAAATACAGGGTCCAGAATAACATCACTGACTGCTGATGTACCAATGTGGAAGAGATCCTGACTTGAAACACTCCAGGACCATCAATCCTTTCCTGGTTTTGGTCAAGTCCTGAACCCCATTTCTTCTTTTTTCCTCATTTGTTTCTGGATAGCAGCATCAGGATCAGCCATTACAGAGTAACTTTGCACAACAGTACTATGAGCCTGTAGTCACAAAGGTAGCTACAAATGCTGCCAGGAACAGTCCAACGGCTGCAACAGTTGCCATATCTTGCACTGCTAAAAGCACACAGCATAAAATTTCATCAATCAGGTTGTAATTAAGACCCACTACTAGAAATACAGGTTATGTTTTCCAAATTTGCTGTCCTTTTCACCCTCAAGTGTATTTACTGATAACCTTTAGATAAAGGTTGAGGAAATTGATTGTTTCTTCATTTTAAAAGACATTAAAGGAAGAAGGCTCTCATATAATGTATTGCTTTTTTAGCACTTTTCCCTCTTTTATGTATATTAACAGGTTTAATCTGGCTCTAGCACCGATTACTTTTTCTGATATCAAGTAAATTGAAGTTCCTGCATTCAACATCCTTTTAAATATTGGTTCTCTTAAACTACTCATTCCATCAAAGTTACTACACCATTACCACAGTATCAGACAGCTCTGTTTAATACCATTATTCTACTTGGACTTGTAAGAAATTTTTACTTTTTTTGTTTCCAAAATACTTTTACGAGTAAGATCTAGAATGGAAGGACTTGCAGGTAACATACCTGCTACAGGTTTCTTATGTTTTCAAGCCTTCTCTGAATTGAAGCCACAGAGCTGTGTGTTCCTGTGTTTAGCCATGAAGTGGTCAGGCAGTTGGACTAGGTGGTCATTGTAGGTCCCTGATGTAATATTCTATACTACATTCAAATAGCTATGCATTAAATTTCTGGTTGAAAACAATTACTCATACAATAGCAAGGGAAATTAGGATACTCTTCTTGAACTCTACCGCTCCCTTCCCTCCAATGTAAGAGTGGTGGTGGTGAAATCACACACACTCCAGAGTCTGATTTGCCTACTTCAAATAGTTTGGGTTTGAACCGCAAAGATTATATCCTTCCATTTTCTAGAATGACATAATGTTGCATATTAACTTTAAAAATACAATATTCTATTGCTGACATTCTGACCTATGTTGAACATGTATTTATGATGAGACTCTAGAGGATCAGAACATGTGACATCATAACTATAAACATACGTACTTGATAACTAAAGGCTAGACAATCCCAATTCTAATTCATTTTGAATATACACATCACCTGATTTTTTGTTCTTTCAACCTGACAGATAATTAGGGGTTTAAATGTTAATATTTCATTATAAAGACAATTTATTAATAATTCATCTTGGGAAACTCTCAATTATGCTTTTGTTCCAATACAGAATAACAATTCGCAAGCAAGCTTTACTGCAGATTTAACTGAATTCATCAGTTAACAGAATTCAATATACTTCATTGTATTAAATGAAGTGAGGAAGTGTGATTTAACCCTTGGTGGTATCCCAACAGAGACCCCATTCAGAAGTGTACAGAAGCACTTCCAGAATTTTTTACTCACCTGGACCTGCTTCCACAGTTAAGTCTGTACTTCACATACTTTATACCACGTCACTAAGTACAGCCTTACAGTTCATGCATGATCCTCAGCCCATGGGTTGATATTGACACAACGCAAAAAACAGTAAGAGAAAATAAGTGTGTTGTGCCAAAGGATTGTTTGCTTAGCTTCCTTACCTTGTACATATGCAGATGCACATAGAGCAGCTTTTGCTTCAGCCAATACAGCCCAGCCTGAAAGATCATACTTCGGGAGAGATTTATGTAACTGTATGTCTCAGTTATGGCAGGATTAGTTTAAAATCCATAGCTCTGGGACAAAGCCACTGTTTCCAGCATGGTAGGCTGTCAATCTTTCCTATTCATAGGCTGGGTATTTTCTCCAAGGACAGCAATTGCTCAAGTGTCCAGACAGCTTCGCTTTGCCATGTAACAGCAAACCAAACCACTCAGTAGCTGCAGAGCATGTTCTGCCTGTGATTTGACCAAGTGAAGTGTTTGCAGAATAGCAGTGCTAGGAGTGTTATGGTTAGTGGAGAAATCTGGGAGTACCAAATGCTTAATATAAGCAGCACACAGAGAGATAAAGGCTTAACACGTTCATTTATGTAACTTGAAAGCTTCCTTTTCTGTAGCTGCAAAAAGTCTATGATTTAACATCTAGAAATCCAGAGATAGTGGAAACATATTTTATTTGTATTTGGATAAGGAATAGCTGTTTGAATTGACAGTCAATCTATTGTTCTAGCACCTTTCACAGTACCAAAGAGAGAGCTAATGAAATTTGAAAAGGGGATTTATTTTTAGGTTACTTTTCTGTTCATTTTCAGTATTTACCGTAAGAGTTCTTCAGTTCTCAGGCAACGGATTATTTGCCAACTGTTTACTCTATAAAAGCTCTGTTTTATGATGCTGAACTAGTATCACCAGAAACAGTTAAAAGTATTTCCTGTCAATTAATCTTTTGGACCTGAACTAAGAATGACAAACGTAGTGAAATACAAACTTTTGGGAGCCTGCAAACTCAATGTAATAATTAGGCCCCAAACCAAAACAGTAACAGAAAGAAATATTATATGTGCAAAGTAAATTTTTTTTTTGTATCTCTATGGAGCTTTTCACTGAATATGCAAGATAGCAGAGTAGGCAAACATAGTTAATATGCAGCATTCACTAAAATAATTTGTTAGTTGAGAGATAATACCTCAATGAAGAAACTCCTCTTTCCTTCTCTCTTTTGAGAACTTCTTACCTACTTGCACCCTTTGCCTTCCACAAAGATCAGACTTCTAGTAGGAAACTCATTAAGGCTGTTTGTTTAGGAAAGGGGCAGAAAAAGCCAACACAGCTGCGTGCAGTGAGATCACGTTTATCTCACTGGGGCTGAATTCTTTTACTATAGCCACCTCCCTTCTGTGCAATGTTTCCCAGATTTCAACAATCAAGTCAGATTCAAAATTATTTGTAAAATATATAAAATCCTTTAGTTACCCAGTTACAGATGAACATTTAACATTACACTCTGGATTCCACAATATATATCATTTTGGTATGCATATTTTGGTGTGGCTGTTCTTTCTAATAGGACTGTCCAGTCCTATAAGCAATATAATGAAAACTAGAGATGGAACTAAATACAACTGGAAAAGAATTAATTCAAGTCCTCTTGATTTCACAGCATCAGTAACAAAGGTAATAAACTACTGGAAAAACTTACCAAACATGTAGATTTTCAGGACATTAGCCTAAAAATTCAAAGTTGGATGATTCTCTAAGGACTATCCTATTTATAATCCAAAGCTTTAATCTGAAACGTGCCACAGTTTTAACATCAGCTATAATAGTGACTTGAAGTCTATGAAGTGTATTTGATTTTTTTGTTTTCACACATTCATTTTTAATACTAGCAATGCAAGCAAGCTTTTCCTTTAACATCGTTGTCAAATAGATCTGGGGAAACCTTCCAAATAATAATAATTAAAAAAAAATCTTATTTAGAAGCACCTCCAATGCTATTAACGGAATTTCAGTATATAGCAAAGTCCAGAGCCTATCAACTTTAAGATTCCACAGAAAGAAATACTGTAAAATATTGTAAAATACAAATTTCAAATTATTTGGGTAGCTCAAATACTTCACCATATGGTCTCACTGAAAACGTGATTTTAAAAGACTCTTCATCACCTGTTGCTAAACATTTTCACTTGCTTTAATGGGAGTTTGTCATCTAAGAAAATCTAGATTTAACTTTGCTGAAGAGCCACCATCCTGGGAGCTGTGCCCAACTAGTGCATATTTTATCTGTACATAATATTCTAACAGATGTTGCAAGAGAGAGCAGTATGGCAGCAAGTTGATGGACATACATGTTAAAAACCCTTTAACAGTCCAGGGAAGGTAATTCTTTACAGGGTCTTTTCAGAAGCTACAGTGATTTTTAATTTTGGACTTTTGCTCCACAAATATGAGAAATAAGGGCACTGAATTATTTAATTTCAGTAAGTTTCTGAAGCTCCTGCAACCACTTTTTTCTCTCTCAATACATATGCATGTGTGTGGACATACATATGTGCTCCCATAATGTGACAATGACTTAAACTGCGTTATTTCTTTCAAGATCGCTGAGACCTGAAATACTTTTCACAACTCCGTTTGAGTCACCATTTGATATCTACTGCCCCATTGTGGCTGAAAACACACACACCAGGCATAAAATTTTCTGCCTGCAAAAGCAAGCAACTAGAAGCAATAAAAAGAGAAAAAAAATTGCATGAATTTTGTATAGAAATAGAGTCACATTCACAAATAGCAGATGGGAACTGGAACATCAAATTCTACAGTACAGTACAGCCCATGTTTAGGAGGAAGGATGACTATGAAGAAAAACAAGCATAGAAACAAAATAAGATGCAAATACAGAAAATGCCTGATATAATTGGAATAACAGAAAGTGTTTTCTGACACAAAAATTAAATCTTCTTCCAAGTTCAAAAATTAATCTTCTTCCAAGTTATTTTCAAAAATCTGAAATTGCAAGCCCCTGTTATGTGGAAAGCCCTAAAAGTTGGGTAGCTAAGAAATAAAAATGTGAACAACCTACCCCTTAAAGTGGAGGTCTGCCTGAAATACTGATGCACTCAGAAAAGCTTACCAGAACAATTGGCAGTGGCAGTGGTACCTTTGGGGATAAAAACATTGTCTGAAACTCACTACAGAATTCAGCTACTGTGCTGTGGAAGTTAAATCACATTTACCTTTTCCTACCTGAAATGCAACTACAACAGTGCTCCATGACCACTTATTTTTCTTTCTGAAAATGAAAGTTAAGACTAGAAGTTAAAGTATTACCTGGATAGATGGTACACCTCCTTCAACTTAGCTTTGGAAGAAGTCATTTACAGTCTCATGATTTTTTGGTTTTTGCAACAAATAGACAAGAGTGACTTTTTCCTCAATAATTCTTTATAAACAAAGGAAGTGAAATCAGGATTCAGAAATGCCATTAAGCAAATGATCATTTAGAGATGAGGAAGAACATTTTGGCATTATACCAAATAACACATTCTAATGGATCAGGTGTCACAGGTTTACAAACTACACTTTCTATTAATATTTTCATTTTACTAGAAATGTTTTAGTCTTAGACTGAGAAGAAAGCAACATAAAAACCAACCAAGCCAGGAAATCAAACATACTGGTTTTTGATGAGCATTATTCAGTGGCTCTTTATTAAAAAACAAACATCCCCCATCTCCTTCCCCCCCAAAAAAAAAAAAAAAAAAAAAAAAATCCACAAGAGAAAACCCACCCAAAACAGTCAAATCCAACACTCCTACTTTCACAGCTACATATATACTTGGTACTCTATGCCCACCACAGAAAACAACCCCCTATCAATACAGACTACAAGCAAAATAGGGTATTTACCCTTCTGGCCTTGAACACATTGCATCTCAAGCCACAGGCTCTTCTGCAAGGTGAGGGATGGTCTCACTAAACTTCAGCTACATCAGTCAGACCCAGGCTGGTTTTAGCACCAGCAGTTGTTTCCTGCCTGCAACAAGTAGTATTTGCAACAGTTGACAAGGTGGGGAGCCTCCAAATACTGCAGAAAACTAAGCAACTCCGGCTGTTCACCTACTGATGCCTTCCGTAGCTTTTATCACTGCTTCTTCACCCTCCATACTTTCCTTCTCCCTAATTGTTTTCTTCCAAATTAACAAGCACATTGGAAAGCAAACCAACATAATAAATTTACAAGGGAGGACTCCGAGCATCCACAAGTAGAGCGTGAAGGGATGAGCAGGTTGAAAAAGACCTAAAAAGTGATCAAATGTGTCTGCTTGGAGTACTTCTTCCCCCAGTATCTGTTTCTAGTCACTGTATTTTCCCTGTATTACGATTGAAAATGCAATAGTAATCCTAAGGATACTGGTCACTGTTCTCAAACCACACAGCAGCTCTGGATCTGCCACACACAGTACAGACACTGTATACACTGAAGAAAGGGTACCACATACACACATATACAGAGGGCAAGTTTCTAGCACATCTGAAGATAGAATGCATAATTTTCTATTCCCCTTTTTGTGCACTTCCAAAATTAACAGATTTATTTTATCTTTGAAGAATAGAGGTGTGAGTATCCTTATAGGAATCCAGGATGCATTTAGCAGGGGCATGTATCAGTGCATGAGACTAACAATTGACATCCTTTGTTATCATAACCACTGTGAACACTGAGGGTAACCACATAGGTGGTATCTTTATTTCACAAGATTAAAGATACAGTACAAAATGAATCTGTACATCTTTCTATTAACAGAATTTGTTTACACAAATATATTACATTTGACCAGCCTTTATACTGATTTTAAATACAAAATAAATTTACAAAACTCCTACAAGACCCTTTAAAGAACTGCAGCTGATAAAAACAAAGGGCTCCCCCCAATAGTTCCTATTTGCCATATGCATTTGCAGTAGTTCAAATCAAACTAAATCTTTTTAGTTTAATATTCTCTGAAACAAAAATAGAATTTCAGTTCATTGTTGCCTATCGAAAAAGGAAGCAACTTGCAGAGGTGAGTGTGTTCCCCTTTTATAGTGTGTTCCCCTTTTATAGGCCAAAACTAGCATATAATAGGTGTAAATTAGATAATGCATAGTCTTAAAAGTCCTTTCACAATCCATGTTTTAATGTTCTCCAAAAAGAATAACATCTGATAGCTGGGTATTTTTGGTTTTGTTTTTTCTTAAGAGCAGCTGACTTATGGAAGATGACTAAAAAGTGAGTAAAACTGTCTCATAACAGTTTTATTGGGATGTTTGTATCAAAAGCCTTATCTTCTGTTGCATTGTGCCATGATGGACAATATAAAGCAAAAAAAAAAAACAACCCAAAAGTATTTCAGCAGACAGCTCTGGGACAGGTTTCAGTTTAGAGTGATGAACTATAATCCTGTTTTCTCAACAGTTCAGTGTTTTTTCAACCAGCAAGTGTGTCTGATTAATAATTTGAGATGCAGAATGACATATTCCCATATCTTTCCACAGTTGTCTTACATATCAAACTCCCACAGACAACAGCAACAGCTCTCTAACTGTTTCATTCTCTGTGCAAGGAAAGAAGAGCATGTGTCCAAGAAGGTCAAATAGGCAAGCTTTGGCCTACATTACTACAAAGAATAAAATTTTTCCATTCAAAGCATGCTGAACGTAACCAAAAAGGCTCCTCTTAAATCAAGTTTCCCTTCTAAAATACTTTTGCATATAAACTGCAAGACAACCTGTGTGCTACCAAAAGGGAACAAGTTCTTCACTGCAGAAAACTGAGCAACCCAGCTCCTTTAGGAAAAAAGCTGCTTAATTGAGTGCATAACAAGAAACATATTGCTAGTAAGAGTTAACTACCCTCAAATGAAAGTTTCAGAACAGAGTAGCAAGGGATTGTCACAAAAACTTAAATCATGTTGGAGATAACTGATTTGAATTTATTAATTTCTTTAATCCCTGAGTTAACTCACCATTACTTATGGTAAGTACCTTTCTACTACTACCACTTCATTCAAATGAATGTCATCTGAAAAATTAGTGGTAATAATTTGGTGGAAGGGAAAAAAGCAGGAGAAAGACTTCCTTATTGCTTCTTCAAAAGGCAGTTCTTTAAAGTGAAATAACTTGCTGATCTTCAATTGTTTTCTTCTGCCGATTTCTTGGGATGTAAAAATGCATCAGGTTCACTGAAAGTCAGCTATAAGACTGTCACATAGCAGCAATGATGAGAGATTCTCATGCAAATAGGACAGAACTTGTAGAATTTAGTTCTAGTAGATCAAACCACCAAAACATTTTAATAATGCAGTAACAAAATTGTTAAATGTCCTAAGAGACCAATACCAATGAACCAATGTTATTTAACTGAAAAACATTTTCCATATAATCTTTAATTTATTCATGCCAAGCTAAAAAAAAAAAAAAAAAAAAGCTATTAAGTGACAGAGGCAAAAATACTTCAGAGGGAGTGTTCAGAAATCACACATTTTAGAAATGCACCTGGGGAGTGCTGTACACTTTAGACACCAAATTAAAGTTCAATACTGTTCCATTTGCTAATGACGATTAAGACTGAACAAGACATTCTTTATCACATGCTGCAACCCTCTAAACTAAAACGAGAGATTCGTCTTCACATGACCAGCATAAGCATTTTGAAGTACTAAGAAGTTCTACCTATACTTTAATACTAGTCATCCATGACATTTCAGTTTACAAAAGGGTGTATTGCTAATCTCCTTTCCCAAACTACATCTCTATTGTGCAATGGTCTCCTTGCAAACGTACTAAGTATGAAACCATAACAAAATCTCAATTCTAAATAAAGTGAACTGATATGTTGCTGCCAATCCACTGGAAAAAAAATTGCATGAAATGAAGCCCTTAACCCTTTAAGCACAACAGGTTTTTTCATAAAGCAGCTAAAGCCTCCTCATTTTCAGTTGTATTTCATTCAGCTTTAAGACACTAGGGGATTTAATGCTAGTACAGAAACAAGTATTTCACTGCCATTGGTAAATTAAGAACAGAAACTTTCTTTTTTGCCTCTAAGCTACTCCCCAATGCTTCCCACCACAAAATCCTGAAATTATAATTCAATGAAAATCCTTACTAAGTGAAGATTCCACTTGCAGTCCAAAAACATCACTCCACAGCTCATGTTCTTTACACTCATTAAAAGGCCTCTGCAATGACCTGGTGGTATCAGAAAGCCATAAACCATTAGTCATCTTTCTCTTTGGGTTTTCTTGTTAGAAGGGATCCTCCAGATGGCACAGCCAAATGTTATCTTGACTTTCTCATGTATGCCAGGTACAAGAGAGGTTAAGAGACAGCCAGAGAATTGATGTAATCTAACATATAATTTTTATCACTCAGCCAAACTTTGGAGTAGCATCACTGGCATTTAGTAAAGATCTTTGGGGTCCTTTTCTGTAGATGCATTAAACAGATGCATTCATGAGATACCATATCTTTCCTTGTTGCGGTGCAGATCACTTACAGGGTTGCTGAAAATTAAATACAAAACTTCCACCTCTAAAACCAAACAAAAACGTAAGCTAACTCACTGAGATTTCTGGCTCTGTCCTTTCTTGAGTGTCCACAATAATACTGGTGCTTTCTGCAACCTAGACTCAGCCTCTTTGTAAGAGCATATTTAAATAATTTAGGAACACTACCAATTTGGTTTTATGTTATAAAGTATTGCCAAGTACACAGGGTCCAAAAAAGTTCTAGAAGGATGCAAGATCTGGGCACCACGTGGACAGATCTCAACTGATGAGATTTACAGACCCAATCCATTTCAGTCTGCCTCCTGGGCTACAAACTGTCTGCTGAGAACTGTTTAGTCTAGTCTAAGGGGAACAGAGGAAAATACTCAAAACAAAAAAAACCACAAATAGAGTGGTATGTTTGCTGGCTAGTTTTACAGAGTTTATAAATAATCCATGTTAAACCACCCATGGCAGCCCAAAAGACCAAAGTATAGGAAATATTAAGAAAATTAAATAAGGATTGTAGAAATATTTTGGATGGAGATCAGAATATAAATTTATACAGCTCTAGTATTTTTAGAGTTTCAATATCATTCAGCTTCCAGGGACTTGAATTTGCCATAAAATTGGTCTTACTTTTATAGAGGGCAACTGCTATCAAGCAGGCAAAAGCCTTTCATTGCTAGCCTTCTGCTATCTCTAGGAGATGAAAAGGACTCTGAATAAAGAGGAACTAGATACAGCAGGCAACAATTTTGTAGTAGCACTCTTGTGTTTCCATGAAAAAAGCCATAGTGTTATTCCATTGGCACTGAAATAACATTCAAATCAGTTTCAATAGAATTTTCTTATCCCTGAAAAAAGGCAACATTCTAAGCAGCTTTCAGACTCTGTTTTCTTCAACTTCTTTGCGCCTCTTTTGGGGGAGGGACCATTGATCCAAAGTTCTAAATCACAATGAAAATTGTTCCTTTTCGAAAAATCCAGTTCCTTCACTGAGGCTTTTGTTGCTATTGTGGTGGTTGATGCTCTTGTGGTGGCTCTTGTTGAGGCACAGCTGGCCGCAGTCCTGCTGGTCTGGGAATTGCCTGATGTTGCCTTTGTCTGTAAGCTATAATTGTTCCCAGAAGCAAGGCGATGATGGTCATAAGGTAAAGATCCCACTCAGGCCCCAGCAGCTGGTCCATATCAACATGTGAGAATATCTCTCTTATCTAGGAAACAAGAAGTCCACAACATCATGTCAAACAGCAAGACTGGGAATTTAAATTTGACTTGTAACATTTTTTGACATACAAGTACCAGTTGCTATGCGCTTAACTTTGATAGCGGATAGTCACAGATAAGACCAGTGAAACAGGTTAGGGAAATTCTTGTCAAGGGAAGAATAGCTGTGCACATTTCAGTTTCACACAGTTGCACAAATAAGAAACAGGCATCACAGGTTCAGTAGCTTTCTTAGCCCACAACAACACAAAACACGTCTAAAGCTTTCAGAAGGCTCAGGTTAGACTTGTACTTAAGTAACATTACAAGTCAAGCTTCTTTTAAAATGGAAAACACATTCAATGCTTTTTTTTTTTTTAATTCTGCATAACTTACATTGATTTCTCGTACATACTGCAAGGAATAAATCACTCTAAGCTTGCAAAGTGCTAGGAAGACAGGAACCTGAGCATCTGGGCTTGCTTCAGCTGCCATGTCATAGAAACGTTTTGCAAGATGAAGATCCTAAAGTTAAGAAAATACAAAGCTCAATTTTGAAGAACTTGAAAAAATTAACCATAAAATATAGAACTTTTACTATAAGCTACTGTATACTGTCATTTGAATGCAAGGTTTTTGGTCAAGTTAGACATCCATTCAGTAAAATTACACCTTTTTTTGAGGGATGTTCACCTTTGACTAGACAAGTAAAGTGAAGCTTTGAGCTGATGCTAGAATTGAAGCTGACAAAGAGATTAGTATTTACATATTCAACCCATGCACTGTAAACTAAGGCACATATTTAGGTAACTCTGGTACACTATATCATCTCCAACACCACACGAAACATGAAAGACTACAAAAGCACAAGCCATAAAAGAGTACACAGCAGCAACCCATCCCAGTTATACCAAAGTATGCCTGCTGCATAGCGCAGCTTCTACCCATTTCTGCATATACTCCTAAATTAGATTTTGCTCCTTATCCAAAATGGACATAACTTGCATTACTGAGGGCAGCCTGGCAAGAGCACAAGCACAAACTTTAGGAAGGGCTTAAATTATTGCTCTCTTTTGTGGTAGTTGGAACAAGAAGGTAACTGCAGGAAGAATAGAGGATACATGTACCTGAACATTTTAACTATCCTTTTTTTTTGGGGTTTTATTGGCTTCACTTCAGACACATACTGTGCAATGTTACGATACCTGGATATAAACTGTTTATGTTCACTCAGTGACGTGAAGGGCAGGCCTGTGTAAGACTTACCTCTAGAAGTGTTCCAAGTTGGACACTTAGAAATCTCCAGGACTTCATGCCACATGTTCATTGTATAATTTTATCGTGATTATGAAATACCATAAAGATTTTCTGTTCATTGATACAGTAAAGCTTGGTTCCATAACATGTGGAAATAACAGTATGAAAATCACATTATGTGAATGAGATGTACTAGTTCACAATTTTAGCATTTTCATAAAACAACTCTGAATAATCCTTGAGCCTGGAAAGACTGTGTTCTGTGCAACTGTTTAAAGGAGTTTCCTTATCTCCTTCATATTGTGGTAGTATCGGCGTAGAAGCAGAATCATGGCTTATTTTCATTTCTAATTAGCAAGCGCTTCATTCTGCTTATACACTCTTCAGCCTCACTTAACAGTGAGTACTGTCAGAATCTGAGCTTTAACACACAAATGGCACTGAAATACCATGCCAAATCTTAAGAGAAGACCATGAGAAAATTATTTGTTCTTATTTTGAGCAGTATATGGAAACAGTCTTCATTCCGACATGCACGCTCAGGAACTGGACAGCCTGAAATCTCACGCATGTATACTGTTACACACTTTTCATAGATAGAACCTATGAAAATCTATAGAATCTAGGAATCTATTGAAATCAAAGATTTCAATTCATGAAAAGTGTGTAACAGTGTACATGTGGGAGATTTCTGAAAGGGCTTAATATTTGGCATTGACCTGGTATGAGTCTGAAAACCAACTATGTACAGGAAATATAGCATAGAATGCTGTATGTAAGAAAGATTATTTATTCAGTAAGTAAAGAAGAATAAGGTAAAAGCTGTTTTGGAAAAAAAACACCAAACAAAACCCAGTAAAAAATACCATATTGATTCAGGATTAACCAGAATGAACAGTGACCTGAATGGAAATTGTGCAGGCCACCTTATTGGATCATTCTCCCTAACTTTAGAGTGCCTGCAGTCTTAATGATGTGGACACAGGTGGGGAAGAAGTCAGAGTACCCATCCCTGCCTTCGACCGACTAAATCCCTATTTGTTAGATACCATAGTGCTAAAAATCTTTGTATGTCCTTTCCAGAGGCCTCTAGTGGAAGAACAGACTTCAGTGGTACACATCACCAGCTACATCAGGAAGCATGATTTTTTTTTTAAACTGTCAGTCATTTGGTGCTCAAAATTCAACAGTGTCCATTCTGGGAAAAAGCAGCCAAATATTCTTTTGCTTCATTAAAATTCAGTGCTAGCCTTTTTCAGAATATCCTAAGCCCAGCCCTAGTCTTATTTAGTCAGCCCTAAATCTCCATCCTCTCATCTTAGAGTTGCAGAGTTTTAGGATGCAGCAAGTGAAGACTTTATACATCCAGAATTACCAAGTCCGGTTTTGTACATAGAACTTCCTTGCTTAAACATTCTCAGTGCTTCTTTCCCGTATTTGTATTAACTATCATCATTTCAGTTTAACTCTTCCTTCAACAGTGGATCTGTATGAGAGGAAGGTATTATTCATCTGCATAAAGCAAAGCTGCACATGCTCATCATGAGCTCTTGTGTACTCATTTCAGCTACCTATATGTAGCCATTTCTGCTTCAGGTTGCAGAATACTCTATGCAAATATAGCATCAGGACTTAGGTTTCTCAAATTCTTCGCAGTTGAACTGAATGTGATGTAATAGTATTTTCAAAATTTCATTATGTGCTCTAAATTGGGCTGTTTTCAAGGAAGAAGCAAAAGAAATGAAAAAAGTCCACGTCTGAAAGGATTTCTTTTTAAGAAAAACTGTAGCACTGTTGCTTTTAGAAAAGAGTCCTAAAATAAAAACTGAAGATAAGCTTTAAAAATAATGCTGTTTGTGTACTGTATTGTCACTTTTACAGCTAGGTCAGTAAGCAGTTTTCAAATGTTGATTGCCTGGTGCTCCCAAAGTATCAATATTGACCTTAAGACTTGCCCTTCACTGTTCTGACCTTTTGCCATGAGTATAGGGGAAAACCAACAAATATGGGTCTTCCAACAGACCAACAATTAAAAGGTACATACCTACACAAAAAACCCAAAGGTTGAAGCTCACTGGAAATAAGGAAAATGAGACCATTTTTTGCAGTTTCAGGTAACACAGAAGATACTGCTAAATTAATACATAAAATTGCATGCCTTAGTTGTACATTAAGGTAGGCTGCTCAAAACTAGTATGCGATTATTAATTACATTATTTTGACACATACAAGAACGTATTGCTCTGGATTGCATAATTTTCACTTAACTCTTGGACAGCAATGCACCATTAGGCTTCCTAAGAGAACCAGATACACTGCCTTCTTTTAGGCAATGTACTTTGCAAAGCAAACTGTGGCCTAGCCTAATTTAAAAAACCATAGCTAATAATCACATTGTTGTTTGTGCTTATGGCTTGTTACTTGAAGATGCACAGAACTTGTTTTCAAAATGTCACGATAGAAAACAAATTAACCAGTGTTTTGGACGATGAGAACAATCTTGTGCCAAAATACTCTGAACCTGGAAATTATCTGCATTCATTTCATTACACTTGAAAGTCTGGAAAGCATTACTCAAGCATATGGCACTCTTTTTGCCAATCCTCACAATCTTGGGCAACTAGTTTTTTCCCTGTCTATGCCTCATTTCTTCACATAAGCAAGTGTGAAGTGGATATACTTATCCATTTGCTACAGGACAACATATCAGGAGATATGCTAATTCCTACTAAGTGGTTATACAGTGCACAAAGCCCAGTAGCAGTTATGGACTTAATCTAACATTAGTAAATGAGCTGTAAAAAAGCAGACTATCAGCCTACAGCTTACTCACCTGCTTGATGCCCAACCCCTTCTCATGCATGTAGCCCAGATTAAACATTGCTTGAGCACTGTGCTGTTGCTCTGATGCCAGTCGATAGTGAATAAATGCAGTTTCATAATCAACATCAGTACCAAACCCATAAAAATGGTAATCTCCAAGTTTAATTCTTGCAACAGTATACCCTAAAAATCAAGAAACAACAAAAAAGATCAGATAGGTAGGCAAAGAAAGCCTTGTTAGTTTCACAGGAAGCTGCAATAAGGGCTTTAGTATTACTTTTCACAGTTTCCACAAATTGTCTCCCTTTTCCCTCTCTCACAGACAGTTTGGTTTTGTTGGGTTGTTTATTTTTAATTTGGTTTAGCTAACCACAACACAACTAATTTCTAATTTCAGGAAAGTCTTTTCCCCAGTAATCCTACCAATATTTTTATTGCTATTTAGTGGCATCATTTGAAAAGCTATGTCATGTTATTCATAGTCACTTATTACAGAAAAACTTTTGATTTACTATGTGGTCAGTAAGGGCTCCATCTTTGTTTTTGAAACAGAGGCACTTAAAACTTGAAAAATAAAGTCTCTCATCATCATTTGGTAATTGAATACTTAACTATTCCATTCTCTCAATTTCTAACTTTCTACTAAAAGCCAAGTAGGTCTGAAGAATTTCAGACAAAATTCTTTGGCTCCATTTACATGATGCACTTGCTCATAAGTAAAAAGCCAGTAGACAGACATTAATGAAGATGCACCTGTATGGAAGTTAGAGACCTTACACTGAGATACTTTATGATTAAGTTTAGTTTTGCTTATTTTAGGATAGGATCACAAGCACCAGAGTTTAAACTTCGGTTTGTTGTATATCAAGACTGCATTCTTCATGACTGAGCTTTGCTTGCTTTCAGTAAGAAATTACATATGACAAATACCAAAATCCTGAAGAGTACTTTGTATCTATTTTCCAAGTGGATTTAGTTTTAGAAAAATCAGTGTAAACATTTCTAATGCTGTTTAACACTGCTCTATAATTCTGTATGGAACAGAAAGAGAAACACATTGTACAGCTGTGTTCTAGACCTTTAAATCTTCAGGATCTCAGGACAGCTCAGAACTGCATGCATACTGCAATGGCATTATAGCTGAGAGTGGAACAAAACCCAGCAACTACATTATGTCAAATACAACTAATGCTGAACTGAAGAAGGTAAGCTTTCCCTCTATTTCATAAAAAAAATTGAAAACAAACATTAACGGCTCTACTAAAAATAAAATAATTGGAACTGTGAGGTACAGACATACCTTGAGAAGCCGCTCTATTCCAGTGAAGCAAGGCTCGAGGATAGGTTTCATTTTCTTCTACTATGCTAGCTTCTTCTAGAGGAGAAAGTAATTCAGTTAAATACGAGCATGGTATGTACACAACACCACAAAAAACCCCCCTATGCTTATAGTCAATCCGCCGAAATGTACTAAAAACTTGAAGTCATCTGTGCTATAGTACAAACAAGATTCAACCCATCTGACACTTATAAAAAACTCTTTCATTAATATGGTCTTTCCATGTATCTGCTCACAGAAGAGCTAGGAACAAACTGTATTATTTCACCCTGAAATATTCCTTACCAAGTTTCTCTCCCATTCCTGTAGCTGATTCTGAAGCACACTTGAAAAATGCCAGAAGATGCAAGCCTTGAGAGCACACAATTTGGGCTCTGAGAAAGGTGCATTCAAATACAAGGCTAAAGTATAACCTATAGTTTGACCATCTAAACCCCAAGACTAGTCAAGTAAAACAAAGGCTTAAACTCTTTATCCAGCCACTGAGTGAATACTTCACACAATAGTGCTACAGGTACTTCAGAACAGAAGTTATTTTACTTGTTCATGTCATAAACTGAGAGTTGTTGAAGTATCAAGAGTTCAGACAGTTTATAGGATAAACTCTTTTTCACGTCTTGTTAAGTACAGTTTCAGCTATACTATCTCACAGTTGACATATATATTTTCTGTATAAAGTGTATAAAATAATTTTAAATTCATCTCCAGTCGAGATGCAAATATATCTGAGTAATCACAGTCAGAATTTTAACTCAGGGAAAGAGGTTGAAATAACCTATTTTTTTGCAAGTATGCACTCCCAGTCAAGATGTCATTGATGTAACTCATCTAAAGGTGAGTCACTAGGGCACTTCTGAAAAACATTAAAAGTAAATTAAGGTGTTAAAACAGCTATTGGTGGCTGATAGGCTAATTTTTATATTAAGATACAAAGCCCTAAAGATGGTAATAGGAGTCCTAAATTTCTGGATTTGGGATCCAGAAAGTTTAAAATACTGGGGTTTGTAGTTTCTAGAAAGATGTCATGTGTACTTCCATTGTTTTCCTATGACCTCAAACTCTAAGAAATCCAAGTTCTAGCCACCTAGTTTGCAGTAAGAGATCTAGGACAAGTTTTTTCGAGTCTAAGAACCAACTGCTCAGCTCTTCATCCTGGTTTCAAGAGCAGTACGAGTAAAGTTACAAAAACCTTCAGGAGACAGGGGAGGGAAGAGTAGTGGGAAAAGACATTGCAAGATAAAGAACAAAAAAAAAAAATAAAAATCAAAGCTTGTAGACAAGGAACAGTAAAGGCCAAAGGTAAAACTAATGCAATTCCTACTTTTCCTACTTCACAGATTTAAAAATATAATGTTCAGGCTGTGTTTAGGAAATCCAGGGAAGAGACTTTTCAGCACTGTGCAAGCTTCTAAAGCATTCTCTCCCTATCCCATTTCTAAATCCTGTAAGTCAGAATTTAAGTGTATTCTAACTTTTAGGCCAGAAAGCTGTCCTTAGAGGTGAAAATTAAAACTGAATGCTTTTCAGTGTGAGGAGCAGGCAAGAGGACAAGAATCTCACTGAAGTTCTAATTGAACTAGAGTAAGTGTATCTTCAAGCATCCTAGCATTCTACTAAATGGGCTACTGCAGCCAACTTCAGAAAAAATTCAGTAGATTCAGGTCCTTACTCTGGTCAAATATGAAAGCAGCATTGCTTTGTGCAACTTCATAGCCTTGTTCTGCCAGAAGAAGATACTGAACCACAGCAGAATTTGAATCACCATCTTTATAGCTGTTGTAGGCAGTCATAAGTCTTTCAGACCAACGCCCCCGTTCGCATACGTTCTTAAACAACTGCAGGGGAATAAAACAAATGGGGAAGAAGACTGGTTGTTAGGAACTTCAGAAGTTTAGGTTTTACAAGAGGTCAACCTTTAACATTCAAATGCCTGTTCAAAATATTCACATTTCTCAGGAAAAACTTGATAGATTAATTCACTGCTTAAGACAGGATTACTTCAAGATACAGGTTACTAAAGCAAACACACGCCAAGATTCAGATGCTTACTGAGAATTATTAAGATGAGTTTTTCTGTTATACTTAAACACATGCTTAAATGAAGAATTCAGTACTTACTGGCATTTACTTCATATTACATTCTTTTGATTTTCTTCAAAGTTAATAAAGCAAATACAAAGTTGCCATATCAACATATGAAAATAAAGGTTTTTCTCGTGAGATACATAGGGGTTCGATAATCTATCACTTTGCCTTTTGCTAGCCCTGGCTCTGCAGTCACCAGTGGATTTTAGCCAGGACAGATTTCCTACATAAGCTGACGTGGTTATATCCAACTTTCTTCAAGCCAGTATTATTTGACCCTTATAAATGGATGACCTTACCTCAACAGCAGTATGACAGGATCTCATCACTCCAGTGCCAGTAGCATGCATCTGAGCCAGATTATAAAATGCAAGAATATGGCCACCCTGGGAGGCCAAGTTGAAATACTTCAAGGCTTGTTTATAGTCTCTCTTTACTCCAATGCCATCTAAAAGGAAGAGTCAGTCATTGCTATTAATTCCTCTTGAAAAGCAAATTTGTATGAAATACAGTATGTACTTAGCCTTTAAAATTATTAAAGAAAAATATTGTGAAAGTGCTAGGAAAAAAACAGTAAAATATAAAGTCAATCTAGTTAGACCACACTACAGGCTGTATATATATATATACACACACGCAAACACTTCTAATGCCACCTAGTGAACAGCTACTGAAAGGGCAGATGCTCAGACCTGGCAAACCATTACTTTGATGCCACTTACTGTAATACATGGAACCTAGTTGAAGCTGTCCATCAACCCATCCCTGTTCTGCAGCCTTCTGGAAATACTTCAGTGCTAGCTCATAGTTCTGCAGGAAGATTTGGTTCACTCATTAGAGCCTTGCAATACACCACAATTTACATAAAAACAGACAATAGGCGTGTATGCATATGTAAGGACAGATCTGTATTACAGAAAAAAAATTACAGCAAGATGTTCTATTCACCTGGTCAAAATTTGGAAACAAAAAATGAAACACCCTACAATGATACTGGCATGTCTCAAGTCTGTAGTTATCTCAAAACTGGCATATAGCATTGCTATCAACAGTTAAGTGTCACAGAACGAGTGCCCTGTTCTGTTTCTAGAACAATTATTTAACTTACTTTCTCAACTTTAGGCTAATACAACTTTTGAGTATCTGTTCACATAGCTAAATATAAAACATTTGACAAGAAACCTTCTCGTGGGATAAGCAACATGGCGCATGAACTAATTAAAAATTTCGAAGTGTTCCTCCAGTCAAAGATGACTTACCACTGGAACACCTCTTCCATAAAGGTAAGCCATTCCTAATCCACTCTGTCCAACTGGGTTACCCTGAAAACACAGGAAAACACTGCTGCAAAGAAAGGCAAAACCTACAGCTGCATCTTTCAAATTTACCTTTAAAATCACTAAAACAAGCAGTGCTTAAGGTATATTTGCTTTAACTTTGCTCCTAGTTAGTAACAGTTACTTAGGCAGAAAACAGCATCTTTGGTAACTTTTATTCAGTAACTACACAGGTAATTGAAAGGAAAAAGGAAAACTTTCAACGCTAGTTACCAAAGTCTACTGTGCACTTTCAAAATGTCATATGAAAAGTATAACCCACGCTCATAGAAAGGTGGGGCATTAATAGCTTATTCTTCAGTTTTTCCAAGTTTGAGAATGTTTCAGATGCTACAGAAGCTCCCAAAACAACTACAGGAAATCTGAGAATCTGTTTCAATTTAAAAGCAGCTTGACAATACAGCTTCAGATTAATGAAAACTAATGCTTAACAGAATGTCAGGCTAGGTAGGTGGTCAGTATTTCATACTGATGCCAGCATTCATGAGAGTTAGACTCCTTGTACTGAGCATAGCTTCATTAACCACCATGACCAGAACTGGAGGCAGTTTCTGACATATTCAGACAAGAGGGGTTTAATTATGGGTTAATCTGGGAAAGAAGTTGGGAGTAGGTATATGCATGCAGAAGTGTGCAAAAAGAAGCATTTGCATCATTTCTGAGCTAATCAGCTTTTTAATACATATGCTGTATTTCTATTTTAAAGATAATCATACCATATCAGCAGCTTTCTTGAAATACTGAAGAGCTGTTTCATTGCTCTGAGGTACAACATCACTTCCTTCTGAATACATCTGAAAGGGAAAGGTGTTACTGAAGAACAACTGAAGAATTCAGTTTAGCATGGAGATCATGAACCATCTTCACTTTGTGTATGAGTATTAGACTATTCTGACTATTGCATTACTGAAGAGTTCATTAAAAAACTTGCTCAGAAACAGAAAACACATCTCTATACTCTAAAATTCAGCTTGAGAGGGTTTAACTGTCAAAATGGAGAATAAATTTCCCATAAAATTAGAAAGTTTTCATTATAATACCCTTCATCTTTGAGTTCTACTAGTGTGCGGTAAAGAACACAATCAAGCAAAAATTTTGTGAGATGAGTGGAAGTCAAACTACACTGGCAGTTAAAATAACTCTTGAAAACAAAGCAAAAATTAGTTACTAAACCCTGTTCATTTCAGCATTTATTAGATACAAACCACTCAAGCAGTCGAGAAAGCAGAAACCTGCAATTCCTCCTGTTGGGTGCCTTGACCAGCATATTATATTATCCTTTTTCATGCTCTAAGGACATGAATTTTGCATCTCTACTGCAGTGACAGCCTGAAGATGAGCTAGAGCTGCTGCTTACTGCAGCCTAACCTTAAAGTGTACTCAAATAGAGTAATAAGGATTTAGCTCCTCAGAGGGTGAAGGTACCCTGCAACCTAGATCTCAGGCAAGTGACCTAAATACCTAAATATAAGTAAGATATTAACATCACCATTAGCAGCTTGTCTATCATGTTTTATATTAAATAAGGACTTAAATCTGAGAAAACTGAAACAATGGCCCACCTTGGAGATAGACTCAAGCTTTGGTTCAGAGCACACGAAGACCTATTGGCAACTCTGACTGAGGTGCCTCAGCTTTCTATAACGAATAAGAATACAGATGTCTTTCCCCTTTCCTTCCTGAACTTTTTATTTCCCAATACGCAAAATTTTGAGAAACTTTTGTCCCACACACCGGAGAGCACAGAGGCCTACTCTGAATTTTGAACTCTACCACAGAAAAATGACATTTAGGTATTTAACAATTTGATTTTTTTTTAAAATCTAGTTCAAGCACTATTTTGAAAAGACAAAAAATCCTAAAGTAGAAAATTTAGACTAGACGTAATAGACTAGTAAGAAAATTCAAACCCGTAGCAGAACAGAAATGCTTCAAATCCAGCATTCAAGTTTCATATTGCCTGATATCAGAAAGTAGGAAATATTTGTTATTTTTCATTGAAAAGCAGTCAATTTGCTTACTTTTGAGAGTGTTCATCTTACCTTTCCTAGAAAAGCCATGGCATGTGAATTCCCAGCATTAGCTGCTTGATTGAAGTACTCAAATGCTCGCTGTAGGGAAGAAAACAAGAATTTTAGCCACCATGACTATGATTTGAGTACCTTTTCTTGTAAATGCAGCAGAAGCTGTTTGCCAAGTTACCAGGTTTTTCTGGGGACAAGAGTTATGGATCCCACCTAATTTAATATATGTAACAGGGTTCCCCACTTAGAATACTTAGCAGAGGAGAAAACAAAACAACAAAAAAACACAAAACCAAAAACAAAAGCCAAAACAAAGAAAAAAAAAAAACCAACCCCCCCAAAAAAAAAACAACCCAAAAAAACTCCCACAACTGCTACTACCCAGAAGCTACACAGGTAAATTTTGTTTCCTTATTGTAGCTCCAAAACCTTGTTTAGAAGAGGAGAGATCTGCCAGTTCCTATTCAGTTTTACACAGAGATTGGTTATACTAATTCTGATCCACCAACGATCTCTGAATCCTTCTAGAGCAATCGTATTTTAAATGCTATGACCATTAAATAATTTCTAGTCGGTAGCAGAGTTTGCAGTAATTATCAGGACTGCACATCCTCAGCTCTCCATTTTTTCAATACACACTTTAAGAAAAGGTTAACTATTTTAACTTCTATAAGCAGTACGTAGGTTGGCCGACAACAGCAAAAGCTGTTTTCCATGCACACTTAATATCCTTAGTATTGAAAGTTGCACTGTTTTACCTATAGAAGCAAATTATTCTTGCAAGCCACAAACTAGACTATCATCGCTAATGCACACACAATGTGTCATGGAGATTCTACTACATGTACAAAAGCTCAGCCAGTTTCAAGTAGTACTTGATGAAAACCTGGTCTTTATTTCTGACTTCCTCATTTCTAAGATTGTTAGTCTAAAACTAATTGTGTAAGAAAATCAGCTCTATGTATTAGTCACATAAAGATTAAATTTTATTGAATGAATTAAATTTTATCAAACAAGACTACTGAAGTCATTAAATACCTTACAGTGGTACTCAAAACACTTTTGCTTCACTGTGGTCTCAGCTGTACTTTTTCACTCTCCACCACGGGTAATATGCATAAAAGATATACAGAAAGGGTACCTGATGATTTTGCTCTACTCCTCTTCCACCGTGTAAGTGCAACTGTCCAAGGCCAACCTAAAAATAAATTTTACATTGAAAATAATTAACTTTTCTTTAGGGATTTTCTTTTCCATTAATACAGACACCAGTGAGCTAATTAAACGCACAAAGACAGACTGTATCAGACTTAAAAACGCCACAGTCTGAAGGCACAGATTTGCTTCATTGACTACAGTACAGCCCTATTTTTCCACATTAGCCTAAGCATTTGATTGATTGATTTGATGGCTTGACTTCGCGAACGAAGATTTTGGGAAGGGCTTTACCCACGCAGCCTAAGCATTTAGCCTAGATAAAAGTGACATGACTAGATACAAAATAATTATAGTTCATTTGAATTCTGCCCACCTCATTCCTAAGCCATATATGAGCAACTTCAATTGTGACAATTTGCCTCTATTAGTGTCCTCCCCTTCTGCATTGTGTCTAGAAGAGGGCCAGCCTGCAGCATGCAGAAGTCATGTAAGAACAGATACAGCAAGAAACTGAGGTCCCCTGACAGGGCCAGTTCTTCCTCCACAACACCTAAAGCTATCCTTAAACTACTCTGGCTGGTTTCTAGTGAAAGCCAAGATTCTTTTCCCCAAGATACTAAAGTAATGTTTTGAATTTATTTTCCACAAAGAAAATCCATATTCTGTCCAAGCTCTACCTTAAACACACCAAGGTATAAGCCTCTTCTCATAAAAACTAAACAGGAAATAGCAAACAAGTTGATGCAGGAAGAAGAAAAAAACTAAAGCTTCAATGACTTTCTCTATTTCATAAAGCTGTTTCTGTAATTCTTGATAACCTCTGCATGTCATCATGTGAACTTAATCTTACCTGTGCTTGTACATCTCCTTTCTCTGCTAAAAACTGATAATACTGAATCAAGTCATCTTCTAGCATACCACTTGCCATTCCTGGATTTTCTACTTCATCTGCTAAGCGAATTCGCTGAACTACTGTGCCACCAGTCAAAGAAATGTCACTAGCAACTGGAAAACAGGTAAGAAATTTTTAGTTTTTTTCAATACAAACATTACACTCCTACTTAGTAAAAACAGATCACTACAGAGCTTCAAACTGTTACGTGGAATTAATTACTTTGACATTCTCTAAGAATTAAAGACATTTCAATAGATAAGAGATTAAAATAGCATATCATGACTCAGAGCCAAACAGATAACTTGTTTAATAGCAGGAATTCTCTATTTTTATACTATCAGTGTTGACAGTACTTATAGTATCTTCCAGCTGAATGATACAAAAATACAGATAAAGTCAAGAACATTAGCAGAGTAACAAGCTTTTACCGTGATTAGCTACAAGTCGGTAGTGAGTGAGAGCAGATTCACAACTTGGAAGGACTCCTATCCCAACCCAGTACCGGTAACCCTAGAAAGGAAAATATAAAAATACAGGACTATTGGTTATTTGACAACATATTGCTTGCCAGGTTACTAACTTTTTTCACCTCACTTGAGCAAGATTTGATGATACAATAATAGGCAAAACAAAAGCCACAAGTCCATTGTGCCTGCATTAAAAGCAACTGACTGGTATAATTAAAGTTAAAGCGTAGCCAATATACTTCAGATATTACTCAGGATAAAGCAAATAAGCAGAATGATACTTATGGATGAAAACCTAAAGCCTTTTACTTACACACATTGCACTTTATTGTCAAATCTCACAATACTAATTATATTAATATACATAATTATATAAAATATATATAAAGATCTTACTTACTAAGATCATATGAGCAATCAGATTTCCTCCTAAAGCTCCAAAAGTGTAATACACCAGGGCCTTAAACAAAAAATCATAGGTTACTTAGATAACATCTGCCTTCAAGATAAAATAAAAGAGCACATGCTGAAGATTTCTAAGTTACCTTAGCTTGACTAGAATTGACTCCTAGACCAGATGCATATAGAAATCCAAGAGCCTAGAAATAAAATAAAGTTTGTCAGCACATACTTTGAAACCAGTATTCCTGGAATACTTAAGTATAAAGTCAAACAATGATTCAAAGCTGCAAAGAACATGACAAGCTCTACCTTCACTTTGGTACCTCCTGCATCTAGTGCCTTTCCTGACCCTTTTAAATTATTCAGTTGCCTATGACACTAGCATAGAAGTCTTACAGTTTGATTTACTGTCTAACAGATTCTATGAATTTCGT
The DNA here is from genome assembly GCA_026283785.1 of Coracopsis vasa. NCBI lineage: Eukaryota > Metazoa > Chordata > Aves > Psittaciformes > Psittacidae > Coracopsis > Coracopsis vasa. The sequence continues at coordinate 41,838 of JANHGB010070238.1, forward strand.
ATTTCACACATGTTCTGCCACGGGTTAGTTGTATTTGTGACTATAAGCAGTTAGAATACACAGAGCTGTTTGGGTGAGGATTTTTCACAAGTTATTTTTATTCTTAAAATTTACATAATTACTGCTCTATCTATAACACCTGTTACAGCTGTGTTGCTCAGAAAAGAAACTAGTATCACAGAAGACAACAAGTTTATATTTCACAGTGTTCCAAGACAATTCCAGATAATTCTGAAAGTGCATACACACACAAAAACAATCACCTCATGCAGATGCTACTGAATTCTAGACCAATAAAAGTCAAGATCTTCATTAAGATATAAAATCTCTAGAGAAAACATGTTCCTGCTTTCTATGCTGAATCAGCACTTCAACATTAAACAGGAAACAGCAGACTTGGTAGCCAAAGAGCTAAAAGAAACAGGATTATTTCCTAAAGAAGCTGACACTTCCAAAACAAAAAAAGAACAATAAGTATATTCAGATATTGAGACATTAAAACTGGTAACACCCACAAATTAATTCATTACATGTATACAAATACATATGAACAATTCTATGATGTTTAAAGGTACATGGACAAAGGGAGCCCCATTTCACTATACAGCTTTCAAGATTCCCAGGAGTTTATAACTTCCTAGATTATAAACGTGTGTGTGTGTATCTACTTAAAGTCAAAGATAAAACTACAGATGGAAAGCCACAACATCTCACACAAACCACAAGAATAGAACACAGTTTCAGAGATCTGTTGGCTGGAGTCATCTGTATCTACCCATTTTTTGTCTTATACACCCAACCTAGTCAGTGATAGAATAGGTAAGAAATTAAATGAAAACACTGCCACTATACTATATTATAATAAGCCATAAAATGGGCGTTTAATGCTGTTTTTTTTAACTCAAAAGGGAAAAACTGTTTCCATATGTTTACCTTGAGGGTGCAGGTGCTATTTGTTACTGCACCCTCAGTAATGCTAGCAGCATGCAGAAGCCCAGTAAAGCAGAACATTTGAAACAAAGCAAGGCACTGGCGGAATTTTAAAAGGTAAAAGCAACAAGTAGTCAGGGTTAGGAAATGCTTAGGCAAGCATTAATAAAATACATTTCCTGAATCAGATGTTTTACATCAAGTTCTCGAACAATTTAAAAAAGCAGATCTGTCTGCTATCTTTTTTAACCAGGCAACAGATATCACTTACTGTTGTCATTCTATTCTGGACGCAAGAACAATCTATAAAATCACCTTAGAGTAAGTACAATCTATAAAACAGTTTATAAACCTGTAAGAACTTCTGCAGAATCTAAGGACATACATACCATTTGTCCTTTAGGAGAACCTTCTTCTGTTAATTTTTCAAATAGTTCTTTTGATGATTGTATGTTCTGCTTCAGGTAATCCCCAAACAACAAAGCATAAGACACTTTCTCCATTGCCTTGGTATGATTCATGTCAGCTGCTTTCAGAAGATATTGATACGCTCTTAAAAGAAAAGAATTTCTTAGTCACCTCAAGGCAAAGAGGCAGATTCCATTCACAGACCTGAAGATTCTAGGGAGGCATTTTATTCCCCTGTTTTAGCCTCTATTTTCTACATATACATCTACCTCTGTTCTAGCTCTGAATTGTCAACCTATGCAACAACTCATATGATTTATCTAATAGACAAACTAGATTTTAATGTTCACTCTACTCCTTATGCAAAGTGATCATGTCTTTGTAGCAAGAATTTTAAGTCTTGTACTAGGTATCATGTAGGACTACTACTCCGAGAGCTCCACATCAGGACAGAAAAAAGAAGCCTTAAAGTCTATGAAGTCTCTTTGATTTGTTGAGAACAAAATCATTCAAATGAAAACACTACAATGAGGATTGGGTGCAAAATAATTGTATACATAATAAATTTTGTGATGAAACAATCATACTAACAATGAGAAAGTTCTCTGGAAACTCCCATTTCAGCCTTAGAACTCACAGTAGTCCTCTAAAATAATTACACAGCATCTGGTTTCACAGCAATTTAAAAAACTATAACCTTAAACATTATAACACAGTAGTGTCAAGCATGCTCATGGACCTTTGAGAGCATTCCAAGATTTTTCTTTATCTCTGTTCTATTCTCAGACTTGTTTTCTTTCTTTAGAACAAGCGGAGGCACACCTGGTTCCTCACATAACTTCACCTTCTAAGAAAGTGTAAAGTGTTCAAGAGAACTAAGATCTAATACTGTTTTACAATTCCTACACTATTTTATATAATAGAATACCAATCAGAGTCTGACAGATACTTGTCTCTGCCAAGGTGTGATGATCAACTTCTAGCTGTGCTTCAGTTTCCCTGATAGATGAAGTAGAAATACACTCCTTATCCCCATGAACAAGTTTAATATTGTAATAGTGCTCACATAATAGTCAGCAGCGTGAAGTTACCACTTACTGATGAAATTGCCAACTTGAGTACCAGGGAGTTTCTAAATTAACATAACTATTCTTAATTATAGTGGTAAGTTTACAACTATTTCATCAGTTATTGGATATACATAGAGTAGAAAGAAAACAGACCAGAATGAACAGAATATTTGTTTCATTCCTTTTTTTCCTGTTTTTTTCATCTACAAGCATTAAGTCAATGTTGTGATGACATTCATTCTTCAGAAATTCAGAAATTTTTAGTGGATTCAGAGGACAGCAGGCATAAATTTGTTTTTCTAAATACCCTGAAATTGCTATTTATTTTCAGTACTAACACTGCATAGATTGATCCGAGTTCAGTAACAGGCAATTCATTTAAGTTCTTTTCCAGTTAAGCTACAGTGACCAGCTATATAACTCTTTTCTTGTTGGGGTGGAGAAGGTAGACTTACTCTTTCTTCTGAGCCTTTTTACTACTTTCATTAAGGATTTTCATTCCAGTCTGATAAACATCCTCAGCTTCTTGCATCTGCCTTCTCTTATTAGACTGCTCTTCAGCTAGAAAAAAAAAAAAAAAAAAAAAGGAATCTTAAGAGCTCAAATTACACAGCTGCTCTTTCTAAAGGGAAAATACAACTAGAAGTATGTTTCTGAAGACCACTAAATGACCCAAGCGATTACAAACAGCTGTTTAAAGAAGGTGTGTTGGGTATCTTGGTAGACAGTTTCTTCTCACATGAGATCTCCCATGCACAAATTTGCTGCTGAAATATTCTTTTAATTGCTCTATAACAAGCTGTGCAAGGAAGAAAAAGTTTTCTCCTTCAGGAGGATGTTTTTAAGAGAAGGGCTGCCTTCATGGAACAAATCAATGTATACAATGGGAAACACTGTCAAACCGCTATACTCTGACAGCCTCAGAAACTAAGAGTTTTGTAGATGCCTCCACTGCAAGATTTCCCAAATAGTTCTGGGAAGCAGCATTTGCATTATAATCTTCCATCATGAGAACTTTGCCTTTATAATTACTTGTATATCACAGTATAAAGCCTACATTAATATATGACAGGGACATGTAGACCCTGAAATAAGAACATGAAAAGGACTGAAACAATTAAGGACTTGAACAAGACATCAAGTTACTTACTTTCACAGAAGCCCCACTTTTGATCTTTTTTGTAATCGTAGGTTGTTGCACACCAAAGCCTGCCATCTTCCCTTCCATCTGCAGTGCACTCTGGATATTCCTTCTCCATAAACAAAAAGGGGAAGTGGCAAGGTTCACCATCTGCAGTGCCTCCTATAGCTGTCAAAACTGCAAATACACACTCAGGAATTAAGACTGATTTCCTTAATTTCACAAATTGAAGTCACCTACTATATTCAGGAAAGCACTCATACGCTGTTTTCAGTTTCTGTGAACTTCATTTAATAAAGTTTTCAGTAAAATTTCTGATTTACAAAAGCCTGGAAAAACAATTATTTTTCTAAAGAGGACTTAAAAGTACATTATTCTTATTTTTAATTAGGAAATGAAACAGAAGGTATAAGTTTCTTACATTCTTTAGTTCTAAGCAACAAAAATCATAGAATGGTTAGGACTGGAAAGGACCTTAAGATCATCTAGTTCCAAGCCCCCTGCCACGACACCTCACAATAGAAAATACTTTAGTTGAGACTGGAGAAGGCAAATCTGTTACATTTTTATTGCCTACCAAAATAAACTGCCCTTCCTTTCACTTTGTCTTCTCTGCACTCCCTTCCTGATGCAAAAGATCACCCTTAAAGTGCATTCTAGCACATATATTCCTTTTAGCCCCAAAGTTTGACATAATGATGACAGAACGACTCACATCGCCAAATGCAACACTGAAAGTACTTGAATATCATGAGGAAGTACACTTTGTATATAAAACTGTAAGACAAGACTTAAATGAAATCATGAGTCCAGTAATTTTCTATTGTTGTGTATACTTACATAAAAAACTTCACTTTGCCAATATATTTAAGTTGCATTCAAAATTACTTTGAACAGCATGATTTATTATTTGTCATGCACTAGGTATTCAAAGATTACTGATTCTAATATTGGAATATTTTTAAACAAAAATCAATCTTCTACGAAGACTAAGCATTATCTTCATTTTTTGATACAGAAATTATTTAATTTAGCATTTTATAAAGATTTTTCTCTTTCACTAAGCTAAATACAGCAGTTGTGTTCTGCTTCGTTTGAAGACATTAGCGAAGTCATGAAATTGAGAATTTCAATTATACGGTGTTTTTCCAAGCTAAGTTTGTAATTCTCGTGGTTATAGAGAAAGCTAGCTCTTTTTTCAAGGTTTATGATTGTAATGCCTACAGACTATACTAATTATAAAATTTCATGTTGATTTTCTGAAGCATGAGGAAGTCTCCAGGATTAGTTAGCCCTCCAAATTGCTCTTCATAATTCAATTCCTTGGCAGATGTTTCACCACACCACTCCAAATTAATTACCCCATAACATAGAAGGAAAAAATGTTATTTTCAGAAGCTGCATTCAGATGCAATTAGCCTGGAATCAATTTAGGTATCTGTTAACCACAGAGTGATGCACAAATGCGTGCTAAGTGTACATATAACTGCAACTGATGGGACCACTTACGACTGTCATTTGAACAAACTCCAGGCCCAGGATTTTAACATTACTTGAGAAATTGAAGTTCTACTTGTATTGTTCAGTACCTTGTCTCTTGTATTGAGAGTAACAGAACACTAAACATTTTTATAGTGCTCTGCATGAGAGTTAGCTGTACATTAAAGTTATGAAATTACTCTACACCACTCCTTCCCCCTTACCTTTTTAAAGATTCTAAATTCAACTATAATGCTGTTTTGCCCCTCAGATAGTAAAAAAACTCTACAGCAGAACAGCAATGCAATCACAGGATAAAATGCTCACCAGTTACTTTATTACGTACCTAAAGAATGATAAATGCAAACTGAGGTAACTAATTTACTCAAGAGGATAAACTACTTTTTGTGAAACTGAGTGTACAAGTAGCGATTGACCAGTTTTAATATGTCTGATTATATGTAATTTTATCATTATATTTTGTCCTGATTTAGGTATATCTCATCTCATATTTTATGCTGCAGAAAACCCAAATACAGATTACTTTTAAGTATTGGTTACATTACTATAAGAGTCTTTCAAATAGGAAAATAAACACAGCAGGAATTGTCAGCTCTGTGTGAACTTGTGGGCACTTTTCAGCAAAAACTGTCAACATAGAACTCTATTGTTACAAAACCAAAAGACTAAAAACTAAACTAAAATAATAACCACTATATGAAGACAGACTGAGAAAGCTGGGGCTGTTCAGCCTGGAGAAAAGGCAGCTGCGTGGAGACATCATAGCAGCCTTCCAGTATCTGAAGGGGGCCTATAAGGATGCTGAGGAGGGACTCTTCATTAGGAACTGTAATAGTAGGACAAGGGGTAATGGGTTAAAACTTAAACAGCGGAAGCTTAGATTACATATAAGGAAGAAGTTCTTTACTGTGAGGGTGGTGAGGCACTGGAATGTGTTGCCCAGGGAAGCTG
>JANHGB010070239.1:0-21430 GCA_026283785.1 Coracopsis vasa
GCTGAGGCATGGGAGTGTTGGAATCTAGGTGCTGTGCTTACAGAACAAGCCCTTTTTCATTTCAACTGTGTCTAACTGGTGATACATCTAAATCAGGTAATTTAAACCTGAACCTTTTGGCAGCTCAGACAGAGCAACAAGTATCCACTTCTCAGCAGACCATTAATTTCAAATCTCTGTGGTCAGTCTCCTGTAATTTCAACCAGCACTGCACAGGTATTTTGCAAGCACAATTTTAAAAGGCAGGCACAGTTTAAAATTTATGAGATTAAAAGCTGAGGGCAAGATTCCTCCTCCAGTTACATTAGCACAGAATTATTACAGCTGACAAGAGCACCAGGCTGAGAGACACTAACCCAGAAACAGGAGGCAGGGACACTACAAAGCAGGGCACAGCCAGCCAAAAGTGTTTCCCTTCATTCTCTTAAATATTTAAGGATTTCCTTTAGTAGTTCTCAAGGAGTTAGAATTCAATTTAAGAAGTGAAATTGGAGGAAAGCTGCCTTCTCTAACATGCTCTACAAAGCTAATTCACAACACAGTTTTCCATAAAATACCCTGTAACTACTCTGCCCACTGGAGAGAAGCTGAATGCTACATCCTGCTAACCCAGATCCTCACTGAGGACCTCAAAGGGGAGCTCTGCTGCACCTCTAGAGTTACTCTAGTGTGCTGCTGGTAGTTATAAATGAGCAATTTCCAGCTGATTGGGTTCTGCTCTGAGTCTGCAATCTCCCCACAATGAGCACTATGCACGTAACATAGCATGAGGAATGCCATGGCACCACTTAAATGCTGATGATGATTACCACATGGGAAAAACCCATGGAGGTTAGTATCTGGCCAGAGTCTGGCCCTTTGAACTGAAGACACACAACATTACCACCATACACTGTTCATTTTGCTGGGCATCCCAAGGCCTCAGCATTGTGTCCACATGATAGCAATTTCAAGCGGTCAAGTAAGGCCAAGTCTACAATATCTCCACTCTAACTGGAAATGGGACGCAAAATGCTGGAAAAGGATAGGAAGGGAGGAATGGGAAGGCAGAGTGGGAGCAACAGCAATGCATGACATGGTTGCACACTGGAGCCCTTTCAAATTAATCCAAATCCTTTCAAATGCCTCTTAAACTAAGAAACATCAGCTGTTCCCAAGGCCCATCATTAATTCAGGAACAGTAACTCATGGGTTTCATACATAAAAATCTGGCATTTATTCACAGAGTGGCTTCAAGAGCCCAATCCTCTAATCTCTTCCCTTCATAGGCATCTCAAAGGCTGCAAGTGTTTGGAGCCTGACTTCTCACTTATCTTGGAGCCACATACCTTCTGATAAGGAGTAGAAGTTACAGTAGTTCAGCTGACTATGGAGGAAGTCAGCAAGGGAACAGCTTACCAAGCTGCTTATTTCAGGAAGGCATTTTGGTTTTTTAATCCTCCTTGAAGCTTGTTTTCTTGGAAACTAAAAGTTTTTTGGAGAAGCTGCACATCATCTAAGCCTCCTCACTGAGGATCTGAAAGCTTTTTTCCAAATCAGAAATGGCAGAAGTACAAAACCCAACAAGTCACCCTGAATTTGTGGAGGGTGATGTAACCTTTTTCCAACAGCATGACTTTTGGTGGGATCTAGTATCTTTCTTAACCATCTTGGGGAAGGATATCCTTACAGACTTAATATTCCTCTACTGAAAATCATTAACAACTCTGTTTATATAGTCTGAAATTAATGTGTTCATTCCAAATTAAAGGTAGTTTTGCATAACAACAATCCAACTCACCCTGTGTCCCAGAGCGGAGAACTTTTTTGATAGGAAAATGGTAAACTTTTCACTTATTAACATTAATCACCATAAAAAAGGTCACTGGTTGGGTCTGGTAGTTGTTTGAAACTGCAAAAGGACGGAAGGATTAAACTAATTTCAAGCTCAGATTTACCAAATCTTTTTAATACCTTTAAAAGCAAACTGTTCTCACTGATGCACAGCACTGTTAGTCTTAATGGAGAGTTTTAAGACTTTGGTTTTTAATCTTTGCCCAGATAAAATGAGCTAAGAATACTACCTATCCCCTGGATACTACCTAGAAGCTGTGTATTTTGTTACCTGTAGCATACATCTCATTATTACTTGGCTGACCACCCTCAGCCCAAACCAAAATGATGCTGCTTTGATCTCACTTGAAGGAAGGCAAACAAAAACCAGAAGCTGAGTGATAAAAAGGCTTCCAATGAAGACATTCTCAAATGCTGGAAGTTACTGTAAACCCCAACCTTTGCCTTCATTTTCTCTGGGCTCTCTCTTGCCCACCTTGAAAGACATGTTTATGAGGAGAAGGGAAAAGTCTGCCACCTCTGCAGCTCATACTAGCTCACCTTAAACACGTGGAACGCTTCAAACTGAATGTTGGGGCTTTTATCTCGCAGCAAGTTCATCATCAGCTTCAGATTTTCTGGTTTGCTGATGTATTTTGTCATGATGGCAAAGTTGTGTCGGTCCAGAATCAATTCACCCAGCAACTATAGGCACAATTAAAAACAGAACAGTTTTTTAGGTTTACCACTTTATTTTTGAATGCAAAGAAAGCAACAACATATTTTAATGCTTGCCTAGGAGGTTTCAATGTCACTACCTTTAAGAAAAAGTAACTAGACTTGTTACCATGGAGTGAGTTACTTTATGCTCAGTAATGCTCATCTTCTAAATACTACAGAGAGGGATCCCGCATATAGACTGGGTGTAAGAGGAGCTGGTGAGAGCCAGTTCGGACAGAAGCAAGTGCAGTGCAGCTGTCCCACAAAGACACCTTCACTTCATTCAAAAGTTACATTAACACACCCATCTGGTCCCATCTGCAGGTCATGTCAGACGTGGTTGCTGTAGCAGCAAGCAGCACCAAACAGAGACTATCACATTCTTCTCAAGTTCATTTTAACCTACGTTCTGAGCCAAAGTGCAGATTTGAGATCGGAGAAGAAATGATAGCGTTTGTTCCATAGAAATGGCCCAATGCTTCACCAGAAATCCAGGAAACGAAAGACACAGTGAGCTCTTGTGTATTGTAAGAAGAGCACTTTGAGCACTTATCTCTACTTTTGTTTGAGTGTGGCTGCTCCACTGCCATACATGCATCCTGCATAACATGGAGTTCAAATTTAGAAGTAAAGTGCTGAGAAACTTGACTTTACCTTTAAAGATTGTCTCTTTGTTACGTAATTCTCAGAATGAAGGAGTTTTTCATAATCCTCAAAGATCTAGAATAACAAGAAAACATAAAACGCATCTGATTCATGTCCAACCTCCCTCCTCCTGGTCTTTCCCACCCCAGAGTAGCAGCAGAGGCCGCAGTAGTGTCATCATCTAACATGTGACTGCCATGCCAAGCCCAGCTCTCGTGGCCTTTTTTCTTGGCTAGTTATCATGCAGTGAATTAATGCCCAGGAACACTCCTCTTCCAAATACCACAGAGGGGGATACCACATATGGACTTGATGTAACAGGAGCTGGCATGAGCCGACTAGGAGAGAAGTAAGTCAGTGCCTGTACAGCCTTCTCTTACAGGAGAGTGCTGCCAGGACATGTGGGTCCAGCACATAATGCCTACTCATATTGCACTCATGACTTCCTCTGTGAACACAAAACAGGTGATGTTGCAGCCCATACTGGCATATGCCAAAAGCTCCTTTGGTGAGGTGCCACCGATTAAAATCACTTGCCAATGAGGGTCACCAGGAGCTGAGCACATGCTGGCTTTGCAGGACTGGGACAAGGCAATCCTGTGGTCCAGAACACTGAGAGAGAAGTCTACAACAGGTTCAAACCATCTACCAAACCAGCAAAAAAACCCCAACACTGCTGTCCAAGATCATCTAATAGATATGCTCCCTTCCACAATTTATATTAAAAAAGTTCAACATTAAATAAATGCAGAATGGGGACTGTCCCAATGCAGTGCTTCAGTATGAAGACGAAAGATTGGCAGAGACACTAATTTTGCTCCAGTTAAGCTGCATTTGTGACTCAGCAATAATAAGCTTGTCTTTGTTTAAACTTTCTGGTAACCAGAATGAAAGAGATAGTCTTTGGCGCTTTCACTTTGGCAATGAAATAAAGAATAACTTAGGTAACATGAGAACATAATCCACAGTGTAATTGTATGATCCATATCAGTTCAGTTTTGCTTGATTCAAATGGAATTTTTCTGACCTACATTTGGTCCAAAATTGAGGCAAAAAATCAAAGTAAAAACCAGCAGCTAACCAAGGGGCTAACTGCCTTAGGATGGCAAGAGGCACAGTCACACCTCAGTCTCCCACTTAGGTACCTGTCATTGCTAGTAATGATAAAACTTCTTCCAGTAATTCTTTTCCTGTGTCCCAAAGTATTGTAAATAACACCCATACGGCCCTACCAGTGCTGGAATATCACAAAACTGTTTAAAAACATGGGTTTTTTTTCTCCCATGATCTACTTACATACAAAGTTTACAGTTCCATTTACATATGAGGAGATACGAAGCATGCAAAGAGGAATAAAACTTGCTTTTAAACTGCGAGTTCTCCTGAAACCTTGGTGCATGTCCCCAGGTGTGTGCAGAGGGGGATATTTCAAATGCCTTGTGAGGATTCTGCTTTAGCAAAAGCAGTGTTTAGTTCTGCAGCCCTATGTGACTATTTTACCTGAAGCATGAACCCCCCTGCTATTGAAGGGGCACTTTTTCCAGCTAAGCATGAACAGAAAAAATTCTTGTAGCATTTATACTTACTGCATCATAATTTTGTTCCAGAAATTCTGCTACTAACAATTTGTGTCGTGTCAACAGGTCCTGGGGAAGAACAGAGAAAGGTTACCTGAGCAAGCGTGCTCATTTGATTGTCCCTTGAGTCTCCAATCCATGTTAGCATTTTTTTACCAGATCCTCCTTTAGAAGATATTTACAATATTATTTCTAGAGTCAGAAAGCATTTAAAACTAATACTGCATTGTGTGTCTAGTAGGATTTTAAGGAGAACTCAGTTAATGCTAACAGAATCAATATAAGACTATTCTAACCCTCTTTCTTTATATTCCTTTTTCCTTCCACCTTTTCTTAGGGTCATTGCTCGTTGAGCACAATACTTACAATAAACTGGGGTAGGGGAAAGGATGAAAGTATGGAGGGACCTTTGATGGAGGGACCAGCTATGGTCCCAAAGCCAAAAGTGATACGGCTATGCTATCCCATAGCCAGAAATTACACTAAGCTGGATCAGCTGCTGTTGCTCATCTCCAAGAATACAACAGGGAAGATTTAAATTCAACAACTGTATAAATACATTTAGTTATTTAAAGCCTAAAAATTGGGCACCAATCTAAGCTAGCCATCCAGGCTCTCCCTCCCCAGAAAGGGTTCTCAGGGAAGTGGGATGAATCCCATTTGCAGCTCTTTTTCTGCCCAAGGTGGGCTTCCTGATACAAGCAGTAGCATATTAGACAGCTGGATTGGATGCCTCCCATGCTAAAAGGCCAACTAATAAAAATTTAAATTAAAGCAGCCTTTCCCACAGAATGGGAATGCTGGTGCTCAGTGACAGAGATGCAAGTGTTCAGCTCCAGAAGAAATCAAGCCTCTTTACTGGATGAATAGCTAAAAATGAAGTGGCCAGTTTGAGGCATTTAAGTTTAATTTTTATCTTATTGCCTCTTTCAAAACATAACATTGCTCACAATAAATGCCTGATGAAGTCCATTCAAGTCACTGTTTTTCTGGTGAATCAGTTTCTGCTATCTTTTTTTATCAGTTTTCCTTGGTTTCCCTACCCAGTCAGAGACTGAAGCTGATGAGCAGCTGAAGCAGATGCACAGACACATCCTCTACACCATCACAAATAAAAAAAATCCTTTACATACTAGTCCTTTAATTTATTTTTACCATCAATCATAAGAGGAAAGCAGAGTGCTATAAAAGCTAGTATGCTTTTTTAATACATTCCTTTATGCAGCAGGACTGCAGTGATAGCAGTTTAAAAGGCTGAGTGCAACATATATGATTCACGAGCTTTTATGCAGGGCACTTTGGAGGCAAGTACAACAGTTTTCAATAGGGGGCACAAATGGAATATAATCCAAAATGAGTTTTTCATAGAAAATCAGGAGAGTGCGTGGAGCAGCAGCATTCAATCAGCCCTCTTTCCAACTGCTGCTTGTACCCTCCATAGCTAACTATATCTCTAAACACAAGCTGTTGTCCTCTGCATTTTTAACAGCTCTTTTTCTTCTCTGCAGTGCACCTGGCTGAATTTAATTAAGAAGTACATCTCCAGATCATCAAAAAATCCAGTATGTCCCTTCTATAAATATCCTTAGACTTTAAAGCATATTTAATTAAGCTCTCCTCTGGTGCATAGACTATCCAAGGCTTTCAGCTCTGAACCAGGCACCCCGATGGCAACACTACCACAGAGGCACAACACAACACAGGTGCAACAGAACCAAAAACATGAGCTCAGTAATCCAGCCAGAGAGCAATCATAGAATCATGGAATGGTTTGTGTTGGAAGGGACCTTAAAGCTCATCCGGTTCCAACCCCTCTGCCATGGGCAGGGATACTTTCCACTGGACCAGGTTACTCCAAGCCCCATCCAGCCTGGCCTTGAACACTGTCAGGGAATGGGGCAGCCACAACTTCTGTGGGTAACTAGAGCACTTGTTTTTACAGTATTAGAAATGAAGTAGCTCCATATTTGACAATTCAATCACTTGTCCATCACTTCATGCTGCTCCAGCTATTCAGAGTAACAGACAAATAGGAGGTGAGCTGAGAGCTGGTTTATTTCCAGAACTGACCATGTATCAGGTGCTAAGGTGCAGGTTTCTTTAAAAAAGGCAGTTTGTAGCTTTTCCCCAAGCATTTTAAAAGGTGATCTCTGACCCACGTCTGAGGATGAACTGCACTCACACTCCTCTCTTTCCAGTGCACGTGAGGATGGAGAATCCTATTTTTAAATCCTGCTAAAAATACACTGGGTTCACAGGGGACAGAAGTTAGTTCTGCAGCTGGAGATCTATGTATTACATCAATCCCTCTCTTTTGCGGAGAGGGTTGCAGCAGTGTGTGGTCCTTGCTGCAGCTTAACTGATCCTTGTCCCAGTCCTGCCTCCTGGTTGGGGTGATGATTGTCCATCACCACCAACACACACTACTGTCCCGCTTAAAGCAGGACCTGGGGGAACGATGCAAATCTCTTCCGTCAGGCTGGGAACAAAGTGCGGGGGCATTTTTTCTGACCACAATAAAAACACTTTCCAAGCATAGGGTAAAATGCCAGAGACAGAAGATTTAATCCCAGTCACTTTGCATTTTTATACAGGCCTGCGCTGCACTTTTACCTGTTTCCATGCTCCTTCCATTTTCATAACATTTATGAACACCACAACAGCACAGCTCAAAATAACTGAAAGATGCTGCTATTGCTTAACAAAGCGGTGGTTCTTCTCATCTCATTACTGAAGAATGCAGCGTTATCTCCATTCTGCAGATCTTTACCCCATTCAGTAGGTTAGTGAAAACCAATGCCAGATTTCAGCAATGACTTTCCTTACAGTTATTCCTAAAATCTATCAAATCATGTTTCTAATTAGCTTTGAGAGGAAAGACTAAACAATGTGTTTCTACGACAGCAAAGAATCCAAGGATAGCAGAAAAAATGAGGTGCATTTATATTTAGAAGACCTTTTACCTAAAAAGAATTCATTTTCCCTGTACATTAAGCACCCAGTTTTGCTCAAAGACTGTATTGGCACCATGTGGGAAAGATGATGGTCACATACAAACTCCAAGAAAATTGGCAGGCTTCACCCAACTTCATTTTCAGCACACCGCAGGCTCTACACAGTGCTTCCACCTACTCAGCTTGTAGCAGTACAGGCCTTACACTGAACCATGGGTTACAAAAATAAGCACATAAATACATCGTAAAATAATCCACAAGCATGTCATTAATCTAAACCTGACTGCCGATCTCAGAAGGGACAGCAAAAATAACAAGGATTTCACAAGTGAATTTTAAATGATTCCTTCTATTTACTGACCACTGTTATGATGGGCAGTGATTTTGTCTCTGAGGGAAGGTAGGGAGAGAAAAAGGTCATGTATTTTACAAGAACTGTATGTAATACGTGATTAATTTTAGTTTTAAATGGTTGCATAAAACATCTTTGATTGTCAAGATGAAGAACATCAGTGAAATGTAAATCTGTATTGAATTAAAGATTCTTTGCTAGCTTGATCACTGTCGTGAATCCTGTTACAACCAGACCAAGGATTAATTGTATCCTTTATTGAACAATAAAAAAAGACACCCAGTTTAAAGGCAACACACCATCCACTGATGACTACTGATAGAGTGCCATTTTCAACACTAACACTATGAAACAGGTATCAAAGAATTTACCTTGAATGTAGCAAAGGCATCAGAAGCTATATCAAATGTTGACATTTCCACATATTTAAAAAAGTCTCTGAACTGTTCCGAAAAAAGTATGATTTTGGCCAAGGGCTCATGCCGGATACACTCTCTCAGCATAATTCCACAGCGTAAGGCAATACTTGGGGATTCATATCTGAAGAATGAAAAGAAACATAAAAGATCAAAATATAGAAGAACAAGGATAAACAGGCACTTTTCTAGCAACAGGGAACTTTGTAGCACAGGGAATGCATACACTAGAAGGGACACAACAAACGGGTGGCAGCTCACAGCCACAGCACTGCACGAAGCTTCAAGACCTCAGCCCAAAGCTGAGGAGCGGATAAGACTGCCAGCATTTTCCACTGCAAACCTCTGTCTTCTCAAGCCAAATCACATTTTGGTGTAAATGTGCAGTTCATGTCTTCTCTGTGGAAAGACCACATGGAGTGTGTAATGTTTCAGCAGAGCTTCTTCATCAATACAATATAATAATTTCCCTTTTCAGGTTTAATTCTGAGCTCCTCAGTTCATCCAAAAAAATTATAACACCTCATGACCATACATCACCTCCCACTTCTCTTATAGAGGACGTCGCTCTAGAATATTAATACCAAACAAGGAAGGTAGAAGGAGTTTATCCAGGCAATCTACATAGGATTAAGCTTTCTGTAGCTCTGAAGACTTTTCTTTTCAGGTCATAAGGAATTCTGTCCAATCCCTCCCCTGCAAAGGCTTTGACTTTGTTCAGGATACAAGTACTCATTCCTCAAGTTACAACTCTGTTATGGCACATGGCATTGCGATAGCCAGGAGCCAGCACACTTCTCCATCTTGGAGAGAGAGACAGAGGGGTAGATAATTCAGATCATCTTCTATTTCTATAAAGCCCTGATTTCTTTAAAGCTGAAATTAACCTCAAACAAAACTGTTAGAAACATAATTTTTTAAAAAAGAAGGGATGAAATCCAACAATAAGAAAGGACTTAAAATGAACTTCTTCCAGCAATCTTCAGTCATGTGAAAGTGGTGAAGTCCAAGGGGACAGAAAGCATGCTCTGTTTCAATAAACTGGTTATACTGTATCAGAACTGTGTATTATCACCCAGAGCTTATCAGCATCATTTTTCCTTTGCACAATTAATTCCTATCACTAGGCCAAAAGAGAAAAAAAAAAGAGAAGAAAAAACACAAAATGCCATCTGTGCTGTGAGTGAGTGGGCCCTCAAATTTACCACCAGCTTGCAATTTAAAAGAATGGTAGTGTTTTGCAGGCATACCAGAGCTGCATACTTCAACCTGATGTCAACAATAGCCAGCTTAATGAAAAATGAACTACTATTCCAAACAGGCAAATGAAACTTCCCACCCTCAAGGAAATGCAGGCACTCGAGCCCCTGTTTGTTTCCTTTTGGGAAACATTTGCAAACGTGAATTTGTAACTCTTTAGACAACGGAAATTCGCGGATGTTTCCCATTGAGGCATACCTCTCCTCAACTCCATTAACAGGAATACTAATTTTCAAGGAAAAAGAGGAGGAGTTGCTCCTAGGAGTGCAGCCAGGAAAATATTTAATAGTTGGCTAAGGAATATTTTGATTGGAATAAAAGCAAGTTACATTGTTTCCAGCACAATAACTTCTTAAAACGTAAGTATCAACAGAATCATTCTTAGTCAAATGCTCCATTATCTGGAAGTGGGTTCTGGTCCTTTGGCTGTTCACATAAGCGAGGGAAGTTGGGTTTGGCTCTTGGAATATGCCTGGAAGAAGTTTACAAGCTGCCCAGTCATAACTGGCATGTTCTCTGCACCCACACTTACATGCAAAGCCACCAGACAGGAATGATTGAAATATATTCCAAAATCACTGCTAATGAGCAATTAGTGCTCTATAGTGACATATTCCCAAAGCAGAAGAAAATATTGAGGAGCTCTGTTCAGATGACCTTACAACCTAAAGAGACCCCCACTTACTGACTACTAGGGGCAACCAGAACATAAAATAATGGACTTGAAAGATTTAAAAACTCTTACTGTGGAGGCTGAAAGAGGCAACACAGAGCAGAGATGTATCTCAGTGCAAAGGGAACCATACTTGTATGGCTAGGGCAGAAGATGGTACAAGGTAAGGAGCACAGGCAGGAGATTTGGAAGGCATCAAGCCTGGGAGACACAAGGTCTTGACAAATAGCTATATTCTAATCTGATTTTACACAAACTTCTAAAGCCTGGGTAAACTCAAGGGCAATTCTGCAACTTCAGCCAATGTACCACTAAAGCTTTAACTGCACTATGGTATGAAGAGGTCATCACAGAACAGATCGAGGCAGTGACTAAGTACGTTAGAGATAGCATGTGGCATGATATATATTCACAAAGGAGCTTATCAATCTGTCACTTGTGAGAAACAATGCAAGTGCCACAAACTTCAAGTCCTTTACAGCCATTGTACTAGAAAGTATTTTAAGATACAAAAGACCAAAGTTATTTCTGGGTTAGTGCAATACACTGACACCAGATTAAAAAACTGGCTCAAATCTATTGAGCACTCTCTATACACCAATCACTGTATACATCTGAAATTTTACTCGTACACAAACCCTGCACACACAGAAAACAAGATACTATTAATGTAAGTCCTCATGCAGCAGGAAGGTAAATTAACCTATCAAAAAAGTGAAAAAATAAAAAAGTAGTGAACTATGTGCTGTATGTTTTTCTGAAGCTGAGAAGCTGGAAGGTAGTAGCCAGAGTAAAAATGAATTCTAAAAGCTAAGAACAGTTAGTTATCTCAACCTGGCAGTGCCGCTGGAGTATTAGGCAGGAAACATTGGGTGGGAGCTCTGATTCAGGATCCTTCCCACTCAACAGCGCTCACATTATGCAACAAAAAAGCAACCTTTTGTTGATGGTGTTGGAAATTGACTGTCAACAGGCAGAGGAAATTTTGTACCCAATAAAAGTAGAACAATGACAAACTTTCGCAATAGTCTTGTGCCGTTTCTTTTATTGTCATGGTAGAAATGGTGTTTTTTGTTTCTCTCCAGATAATGTCATAGAATAATCATCACAGAATGGTTTGGGTTGGAGCCTTTAAGCTCATCCAGTTCCAACCCCCTGCCACGGGCAAGGACACCTTCCACAAAAACAGGTTGATCAAAGCCCTGTCCAACCTGGCCTTGACCACTGCCAGGGATGGGGCAGCCACAGCTTCTCTGAGCAACCTGTGTCAGTGCCTCACCAGCCTCACAGGGAAGAATTTCTTCCTAATACCTAACCTACATCTACCTTCTTTGATCTTGAAGCCATTCCCCCTTGTCCTGTCACTGCATGCCCTTGTAAAAAGTCTCTGTCCACATTTCTTGCATGTCATGTAACACTGAACATACAAGCCACTTTCCTTCCAGAAGATTTTGATTTCACATACTTCATTTAGCACTAAATAAATATTAAAACATATCCTCAAGTCACGTTTTCAAGAGGTAGCGTCTACCATGAAGTGTGTGTTTCCCAGTCTCACAGCTGACTGCACACAAGCACTGCACACTGCCTGCATGCAGCAAGCTGTGTGTTCAGGGCCCTAGCCTTGCTGTAGGTACATGTTTTAAGTATCATTTATAGAGAGTCCCAGCAGCAGGACACAGGCAGGTAAGGCAGCATCACGTTTGACATGATTACACTGTTCTGCAGCAGCTGCTCAGGTACCACCAGGGCTATTCAGGTCTGTCTTCTGGACTACTACGCATTAATTCAATAGCACTTTCTAACAAGAAACTCCAGAAATGGCAATTCTGATACAGCACAGTGCTGCTTAGAGATAGCCAAGAAATCATTAATAAGGAGTCCAAGGACCGAACTAACATGGACACGCTGCTCAACTCAGCAGGAATTTCCAAAACAGCACCCAAGTGGTGCCATTTAAATCCTCCCAGTGACTCAGGTCACCTATAGCAAAATGTCTGTCAGCAGCATATATGCAGAACATAAAATCTTTAGTATCATCTTAATATTCTCGGTTCTTACAGATGCCAAAGAAGATCTGGGACATGATCCAAAAATATTTTTTAGCTTTAAATAAAGCCCAGACATATGGCAGTGATACACACACAACGTGCAAAACCAAAATGAGTGAAAAATCAAACCAACAAAGACAGGGAAAAGGGAAAAAATGATTGTACCTATCTATGAAATTGAAAACAGTTGTACAAGTTAACGAAGATGGAGAGAATTAAAATCACTGTCCTGAGACTAGTAGTTTGAGGTTTATATAAATGGTAAATTTTAATGAACAAATGAAGCCAGAATGTATCTAACTGGCAGAGTGGTTTCCTCTCTGAGGAAGCTGGCAATTAGTAACATAAAACAAATAAAGAGTTTCAAAATTAAAGCTAAATCACTATCCTTGTAAGAGCAAGGCCCAGCTCAGCCCAGTCACCTGCCTAGGCTCTGCACTACCCTGCCTGTGAGGAAGGCAGCAGGTCCACACCTTCTCCTATCGCAGCAACCAAGAGCTTTGCCACTATGTTCAACCACGAGCTCACAGTTCTTGAAATCCCTGTTACTAACTAGATCTCTCCATTACTTTTTTCCCCACTAAGCTGTGCTGGAATGTGACCAATTTTGAAGGAAATAACTATTTTAGAGGACTCCCGTGCTTATCCCTCTGCTGGCTCAGGTCTGCCTCTGGGAGAGGCTGCCTGAAAGGAATTTTGCCCTTGGGGCTGTAACTTTGTCATGCACAAACCTGAGATAGTGATTAGGTATTTTCCTAACTCTGCCTGTGCAGCAAACAGTAAACATGAATATCTTCAACCTCAGGAGCAAAAAAAGCAAGAAAAAAAAAAAATCATTCTTATATCATCTTTTTGATATGTTGTTGATAGGCTGTTGCTAGTGTGACCATACAACTATTATGAGAATCCATGCTGTTTCATATTGATCAGCTAATAAATGAATTTATTTCTACATCAGTTATTTAATCCCAATCACATGTATTCTCATTTATTCAGGAAAAAAACACCAACCAAAATCCTAAAGGCAAAAGAAAATGGAACAGAAAACAGTAGATTTCAAGGGTTGGAAAAGCAAAGCTTCTCACTGAATGGAAGGTGCTTTCAGTCAAAAGTAAAGGTGACAGAAACCTCAGGATTTTTAGGCCAACACTTGGGCACTCCTGAATGCAACTACAGCTGAATGCAACTACAGCCCTCCTTGCTCAACTTACCTTGGGAACCATCAGGTTGCAGCTGAGCACTGACTCCCTCAGAGGTTAAAAGATGAACACACAAAAAAATATTTAATGCTGAAAGTTGTGGAGTTCATTATAGAATTAATTTGAAGTTCACATGTGGCTACAAGGGCTGGAGAAGCCTGTCCCCCAAACACAACTATTCTTTAAATGTATTTTTGATTCCCTCTGTTCTATAACATAGTGGTCCAGTTTGACTCCAGTTATTTACAGACACTGCTATAAGTCACTCCTGCAATGCTAAAAGGTCTAAATGAAACTCAGCAGTCATCAACAATGCCACAGAAGAGTTTAAGGCAAGAACTGAAGTACAATCATGTGGGGAGCAGTCAAGAAGAATCAGCACATAATTATTCCAACATGGAGTTTGGTGAAGAAATAACGGCCAAATAAAAAAATGCAGTCATTAAAACTATACAGTTAAGTAGAAAGAAAGTCAGTATGAAACAAAATAAGAAATCTGGAACATCTCTTTTTTTTGTTAACTAAAAGTGACAAAGCAGATCAGCTGCAGTGCCAGCATGTTCCAGGCAATGCTGTTTAATGAAAATCAAATTAAAGCACCCACCCTTTTAGAAGCATGAATAGGATATGTGGATGGGCACTAATGTATTCCACAGTAGGGCTGCGTGTGCCAATTTGTCTTCTCAAGATGTTGTTAAATATCTGGGAAACGTCCTTTTTGCCCTGTTAAAGAAGCAAAATATATCTTCAACTGGAAAAACATGAACAAATAATAATTTACTATAACCTCTATTTAAAGTAGAAATGAAAACGAAAACAAGTCAGTTTCTTTGTGGGGGGTTCTCCACCTCATACTCTTGTGGCATTGAAGGAAGTCTTCAATGCCACAAGAAGGCCTCCTCTGTTGGGGTGGCTCTGAAGACTACTGATACGGCCACTCCCATGTACACCTTTCTTTTTCTAAATGAAGATGTGCATCTTCCTTACTCTGTCAAACAAGTCCCTGGCTATCTCAAATAGCAGCATTAAAGTACCAAAAAAGCAAGCTGCTGACTTGAGTCAAACATGCTTTTGTGGTGTGCACTTACTGCTCCTGCAGCCTCCAAATTTGAGGATTACAGTGTTAAATTTAAAGGTGTGCCCACTATTTCAGCATGAAAAATAAAATAATTACTACTGATAAGACAGCTGCATCACATACATGTCTCTGCTTTAGTCACAACTAAGATCCTTCACTTTGTCATAATTTTCTCCTGAATACACGTATCTACACAATCATGTTTTGCCTTCAAATGCTTTCCTGTGCAAACAGCTTTTCAGAAGGTGTTTCCAAATTATGTTCTATTCAGTCACAGGGTTTGCAAATACATCTTGTATTAGAAGTCCTCTTCCTCCCCCACTGCTTTCTCCCACAGCCACAGGAGACAAATTGATGTATGAAATTCAGGGAGGGGGAGATCAGTTACTAATGACCAGTAACCAAGGCACTGAGTCAACAGCAGGTCACTATGCGCAGGACAAGCTAAAGCAAAAGGTTACTTATAATTTGTACATGATCATCGATCTGCCTCAAGAGAACAAACATTCCATGGCAAAGAACTTATTGAATGTTTGAAGCCAAGGAGCAGACGGTTTCACATAGAGGGAAAATCCCAGGTTTCACCTCTACAAACAAATCACTGCTGAGAAACACAAAATATTCTGCTTTCCTACTGGTTCCAACCCAGCTGGCTTGGAGACTTGACGACATGAGGAATTAAATGGGAGAATCAAGTCAGAGCAGGCCAGTTCATCTGTCTTTGTCTGAAACACTTCTGACCCTTGGACATTCTCTTAATTAGACTAATTCTTTATAAAGTCATCCCATTCTCCCCAATCTTTGCAAAACCCATAACGTATGCCTGGAATCCTGTGATCCCCAGTGGCTTCAGCAGTTAGTCCAAGACAAAATCGATCCAGAGAAGAGCTATTGAAAGGGTGAGCTGAAAATGGCCAGAAATTAAGTTATCCCCTCTGCTATGCCAAGTTTGATATCTGTTACTTAATATTAGGTGCACTACAGCATTCTGTGCAATAACAGAGGCAGGGGGGTTGGAAGTATGTGATCTTTAAGGTCCCTTCCAAGCCAAACCATTCTGTGATTCTACAATCTCTTTATACATCTCAGAGAGGATATATGCACATATACATGTATATATATATAAATATATATAAACACACACACAATTATACCAAGTTTTCTAGAGACCAGCGATGGTGAAAGCCAAAGAAGTTGGTCTCTCTGGGTTCTTCTAGAGAATGGAGGCAGACAGGATGGAACCAAGGCAGATTTCCCTCAACGTCAGACATCTATAAAGGTTGTAGAAATACTTCTACAACACTTCTTACTTGGATCTACAATTTAATTTTGCCTTATAATAAAATACATATGGCTACTGAAGCACAAGATAAGGCATCATGGAGATAAAGTGGCTTGACAAGAACAAAAAACCTGCAAAGGATGTCATTATATAAGTAATGAATTGCATTATACCCTTACCATAATTTAGCTCATGTTTCAACAGAAAGTAAGGGAAAGTTTCTAATGTCACCAGTCCTGAGCTTGTGGCTATTTACTGCTTCTTTCAGTAGCTTTACAGCTTGTGAACCTTTAGGCTTGCACACGGTTAGCAACACCTATTTTTTTAGTTGACATTTTCTGTATGTCCACTTCCCTCAGTTCTTCAAAGTTCAACAATAAATTTCATCTTTTAAATTTCAAAAATCCCAGGCTGATCTTGATTCTGAGCTCCTGCCCAAACCCAGCATTAGTGCTTCGTAATAACATCATCACCAAAATTATATCTTGTTTCTTGAGTGGCAGAAGCAATAAACCTGTGTCTTCTATAGACATGCAATGGATGTGTGCAAGTCTTCCCTACAGGCACACCTGCCCCCAGCCACACATGCTGTAAGTGCACTGGCAGGTGAAACACAAATGGACAGGACTCAGATCTGTGCTTGTGCTTTTTCCTTTGTGCGGGCACTAACTCCTGTCTCACTCCTCTAAACGGCCATCAGGTTTCATGAGGTCTTTGAAAGCACATCTTCAAAGGGAAGTACAGCTGTGCAAAACTGGGATCAAAGCAAGCAGCAGGGTTGGTGAGGAGGAGGCAGGGAGTCAGGACAAAACAAAGTAACATACATAAACATTCCCTTCAGAAATCATATTTTCAAGTAATCTATGATTTTGCTTTCTGATATTACACACAGATAAAAAAAATAATGCACATGTTCTAAAGTGAGGAAATTCTTGTTTGACAAAGAAACCTAAATACCAACTGTGGCCATCAACATAACAAAATGAAAGCAGAAAAGTTTATACACTGAAAAAGTCCATGGGGATATTAAGACAAAGAAGCACATGCTCTTACTATCCTCTTGTTCAATGGCATTTAGTTTCTACTGTTTTGCCAAATAAAGTATGTACATCAGCTCTGCTAAATGACTGAAAAGGTTGCATCACAGAAAAATCTATTTTGCAGTAAGAGTTATTAGAACTGATTGTAATAAAAATAATTCAGCAACACATCAGGTATTTCATTCTGTGCTGGTATTTGAAGACTGTGGGTTCAATATGTCCATACAGAATGTTTTGCCTGACAAAAGCAATACAGACTGTCACGTAACTAAAAAAATGCAGTAGTTTTCCTTCTGTGGTGTATTTGCTAACAGTGTCTCTTCTCCTTCCCCCTGCCCTCTCCTTTTTTCTTAAAAACAAATAAATAAACTAATGGATTTTGGAGGCTTGGGGTTTGTTTTTGTAATTAAGACATTTAACGGTAACCAGGGGCAGCAGGAGAAGACAATTTAAAGGATCTCAATAAATTCTAGCATTAAAAAAACCCCAAAACAAACCAACAACCCTCCTGAACTTAAGACCTGAGGAAAAATGAGAGACCTTCACTAACACAACTTCCAAAAATCAATACAAAATAAATAGAATCATAGCATGGTTTGGGTTGGAAGGGACCTTAATGATCACCTAGTTCCAACACCCCTGCCACGGGCAGGAACACCTTCCACTAGACCATGTTGCTCAAACCCTCTCCGACCTGGCCTTGCACACTGCCAGGGATGGGGCTTCCTGGCTTTACTAGGGGCAGGTGGAAGAGAGGTGAAAAAGAAACCATAACTTTCCTGCCACTCCTCCCTTTCATTCGTTTACAATATGGAAAGAAAATTAAACAACAAAAACTTCAGTAATAGGAGAAAACTTCCAGAAGAAAGTAACTCCTGCAAGAAGCAGCCCTGGGAGCAACAGACGATCTCTCCAGGGAACTGATTTTTAAATTCAGCAGGTGCCATGTCCTATATATTGGCTACTGCTCCTGCTTCAGACCTCAGCAGCGAAGGTCTAGTTCCTGGGAGCTGGGGATTTCTCACTGTTCAGAAACGCTGGGACATTTGTGATGATTCACTGCATCTGGGAACCACAGCAATCATGGGACTCATAACAGCAGTCCCTGTGGACCATTATCCCAGATGACCATAGACCACAGGAACACTGTAATGACCTGTCAGTGACAAAGTTTCTTCCCAGTCCTTACCAGTCAAAGGTCAGTTAAAAGGGTTTATAATTATCCTGAATCACTGCAATATTTTCTACCATAATTCTTCTCACTATTTATAAGCAAGGTCAGTGGTCTTTGTAGTTGCCTACAAAGTTTTTGGCTTTAACAAGAAAACTGGCAAAGTTCTATGGAATTTTTATCTTTTTATATATCTACATGAAATTAAATAATATATATACCCATACATATTCATATTAATATTTCTGCTGTCAAAAAAAGTTATATTCCTTTCTTCTTTTAATCCAAATCATTAAGTGGGGGCAACCCAATTTACCTTGCCAGCTGCTGTCAAAATCAGTTTTTAACACCTTTTCCACCTCCCTTCCTCTCAACTAAACCACACCAATTTTTTGCAGCGTTTGTCACATGAGATTTTCCCATGATTTCAATTATTTTTATTCCATGTGCCTGCCCCCTTCTAAATTGGACACGCTCTTCAAAGACAGTGGTTGTCTCTAGTTCACGATCCCAAGGAGGCTCATCATCACCACAGCTTACAACATCAGTCATAAACAGTATTCTCAGCATCATTTCCTATCTTGTTTGGATACACATGGCAATCTCTCTTTTCTTGTTTTAAAAAATAAATCAAAAAAAAAAAAATCAGATGCATTGCATTTACTTCCAGTATCTGAGTGCATCTATCAGGACACTGATCAATCTACAGCAGCTGCTTTCTACAGCACATGAAAACCAGTTTTGAATGCAATGAAATTATTTAGACTTCAGAAAAATATAGCTCTACTCACTGACAACACTGAGACCAAGGAGGTGAAATGGTTTCTGAATGCTGACCTACCTCAAAATCTATCAGCTGCAGATTGGCAATAAGTGTCACTAGAAGGCCACTGTTGTACAGCTCTTGTGCCAGCTGAGCCACAATTTCTGTAGGTGGCTCCTTGTCTGCGGTCCCACACAGAATTTCCTTCATTGCTTGCAGAGATTTTGACACTTCCTCTGATGCCTGTTTGCCAGCACACAGGTTTTGTTTAAAAAAAAAAAAAAAAATGAAAGAAGAAAAAAAGCATTTTACTTTAAAAGACAAGCAATTCAAACCCAAAGCTTCTAAATGACAATGACTGTTATCTGTTGTAAAATGGTTCTATAATTTTATGTAATTCCTGAGGCTGGAGGATTCACACTGGATTCTGCAGGTCCTACACAAGCACAGTTAGTTTCAATTTAAACACAGCATGCCACCACTTACAGACCACAGGCATAAAACAGGGGCAGTTCCTGAGCAGCAGCCCCTGACCAGCTTTCCCCCTAGTTTATATAGTAAGCATGACATCATATGGTCTGGAATACCCATCTGGTTAGCTGAGTCACCTACCCTGGCTGTGTCTCCTTCAGCCTCTTGTGCACCTCCAGCCTGCTCGCTGGTGGGGTAAGGTAAGAAGCAGAAAAGGCCTTGGCTCTGTGTAAGCACTGGTCAGCAGCAACTAAAACATCTATGAATTATCAACATCACTTTCATCTTAAATCCAAAACACAGCACTGTACCAGCTACTAGGAAGAACATTATCTCAGCTGAAACCAGGACACCCTGCCAGCTTTGTATTGCCACCACCTATTTCTCCTCATCAAGTGTGGTTCGAGCCATCATCGTCCGCAAGCAATTTGCCTCCTGAGCACGCAGACACTTCAGTCTCAGGTCGGGGAATTAATTGAATGAAACAATTGAGAAAACTGATCTACTGTGAGGTGTCCCTGCCCATGGGAGAGGGGCTGGAACCAGATGCTCTTAAGGTCCTTTGCAACCCAAACCATTCCATGATTCTAATTTGCTTTAGGAAAGCTCCACAGCTGTCATCAAATGAACTAAAATAAGTCTTTAATCTTTTGCTCCCATCTACGTTAATTTTGTGCAAAGTTTCAGGTATCTAATGTAGAGGACAAGCCATGAATCACCTTGCAGAATGTCTTGACCAGAAAGATTGTAACAGGAAAATGAAAAAGAAATGCATATAAAAAGGTAACAGCTTAGTGTTTGCGGCCATCAGCAGGTTTAAAAGTGAACAACGTCCCACTTCCCAAAACTCTGGCTCACGCTCTCCTCCCAAGACTCTCTGGAGCAAAGGTGTTATTTTTTCACGTCTGTACATGCTTTAAACCCCACCACCTCCAGCCATGGGGCTATGGAGGCAATCGCTCTTCCTGGGTTGGGGTATATTTAATACATGCATGACCCACAGCAAGCCTGGTTGGATTTTTTTGGCAGGGAGTAAGAAGGAAGTAAAGGACAGGTTTGAAAGCAAAGCTGAGAATGACAAAGTGCCAGGCAAGATGGTTAAAGATGCTGAAGATAGGACAGCATTTCACATCGATATTGCAAAACCTTTATTTGAAATTAGTGTTTCACTACTTTAGCAGGGAAAAAAAAAAAATATATAAACATAAGGACATGGACAGAAAACCCAGGAGTCATCTATAAAAGCTAACCGGACGTTAATGGATATTCAAAGCCAGATCAGTAATTTCAGTATCTCCCTCACATAAACTCAAAGGAAAAATGTCATACTTTCATACCACCCCACTAATCTCCATAAAATAAAAACACAGTGCTCCAGAGAGGTATCTCTCAAGCACTGCTGATCTCCCAACACTTTAATACAGATTTCAATCACAGCTTTCATTCACACCAGTGAGTAAAAATACTAGAAAAAGCCTAGAAATCCTTAAAAACAAAAAAGGCAAAACCAAAACCCCAATAAAAAGCCACTTTCACATTACACGTACCTGGAAGATTCAAAGATTGATTTTGTACACAATAAAGAAATGTTCTCCCTCAATCTGTTTGTACCTACTCTCAGTTTTCTGCTAGTTGAGATAGGTCATGATGAGCACTGTGTAAATGAATATGACTATGTGATAACTTTAACCACAGCAGAAGCCTTGTTTCTTACCATCGCTCAGGAAAAGAGCCTATTTTTACCTCAAATGTTAGTGGTATGTCACTAGAGATATCCCACAGAGTACAGATGGGATTAACAACAGGGGTGCTATCTTGGAAACTACAGTTCTATATCTTTATAAGAGCTGTGCAAACATTTTCATATCAAAGGAAAAACTCATACATTTACCAAATTAACGCATTTCATCTCCTAAAAGTATTCTGTGTGGTATTTGCCCATTAGCAAAACAAGTTAGAAAGCCCT